>CAUYON010129860.1:0-33934 GCA_963573935.1 Arctocebus calabarensis | reverse complement strand
GGCTCACGCCAGGGCTGCCCAGGTCTCCGTGGTTCCTAGCAGCACCCCTTTCTGATCATCAAACTGTGAGTTCCACGCTTCAGTGGAATTTTCTCCGATTAGAGCTTGTGGGTTGGGACCTGCTGTCCTCCCTGTGGGAGGGTCTGGCTGCCCCTCCACTGGGCAGGGGGAAAAGGTTTGCAACAGTTTCCACGGTTAAGAACTATATTTCAAATCCGCCAATCCTCCCCATCTCTGTGTCTCGCCAGCTGTCAGTCCACTCCAATAGTTCACATGGGGAAAGATCCAGAGCTCCCACCTTCTCACATGCTGACTAGGGAGAGATGGGCTACAGGACCATCTCCACCGCCATCTTCCTAATGGGGATACTGAATTTTATTGAATGCTTTTTCAGTATCCATTAAAATAATCAGATGATTTTTGTCCTTTATTCTGTTCATGCGTTGTGTCATATTGGTTGATTTGCATATATTGAATTATCCATGTAATCCTGGAATGAATTCCACATGGCTCATGATGAATAATCTTTTGAATGAGTTGTTCAATTTGGTTTATTAGTATTTTGTTCAGTATTTTTGTATCTGTGTTCATCTAAAATATTGTTCTATAGTTTTCTTTTTTTGTTTTTCCTTTGATTTTGGTATCAGGGTGATACACAATTCATAGAATGAGTTTGGGAATATTCCCTACCCTTTGATTTTTTTGGAGGAGTTTAAGTAGAGTTGGTATTAATTCTTTTAAAGCTTGGTATTATAGAATTCAGCAGTAAAGCCATCTTTTCTTTGATGGGAGGCTTTTTATTACTGCTTCTATTTAATTACTGGCTATTGGTTTATTCAGGTTTTGGATTTTTTCCTGGCTAAATCTTGCTAAGTTTTATGTTCCACTGGTCATTCAGGAATGTATTGTTTAATTTCCATGTATTTGTGTATTTTCTAATGTGCTTGTTGTTATTGATTCCTTCTTTTAATCAATTGCGTTAAGAGGAAATATTTAGTATGATTTCCATTTTTTTTTTTTTTTGGTATTTTAAAGACTTGCTTTGTGGCCCAACATATGATCTATCCTTCAGAATAATCCATGAGCAAAAGGGAAGAATATGTATTCTGTAGCCATTGGATAAAATGCTCTGTAAATATCTATTAGGTCCATTTGATCTATAGTGCAGATTAAGTCCACTGTTTCTTTGTTAATTTTCTGTTTGGATGACCTGTCTAATGCTGAAAGTGGGATGCTAAGGTCTCCAGTGATTATTGGAATCTCTCTCTCTCTGTCTCACTTTCTCATTAGCTCTGACCACATTTGCTTTGTATATGGATGCCTCAGTGGTAGGTGCATGGATATTTAGAATTGCTATGTCTTCTTGCTGAATTGACACCATCATTATATGTATAATCTTCTTTGTCTCTTTTTAAAAATAGATTTTATCTTGAAATGTAATTTACCTGCTAGAAGGAAGTCTACTCCTGCTCTTGTTTGGCTTCCCTTTGCATGAAGTAACTTTTTCCATCCCTTTATTTTCAGTCTATGTCTGTCTTTATAGGTGAAGTGGGTTTTTTCTAGACAAAATATAGTTGGCTCTTATTTTTTATCCATTCATCCATTTCAGTCCTTTGATTGGGGAGGGGTGACACAGTCAATGACTTGGCCACTGTTACTGGTGTCTCAATGGCTAAGATACACTTTAATTCTACTGACTCTAAACCATCACAGCTACAGGAATTGCCCAGGGCTGGAGCCTTTGTTTTCTGTCTGCCTTATAAATTTTGTCCAGGCCCTGGGCTACCTTTGTCAGTTGGTAGGGGGCTGGTGGAAACTCAAGCTTTGGGGTATAGAATTTCCTTCTTGACAGGCTGATCTAAATGCTTCCTTCATGGACACTAGCAGCATTTTGCCTTTTGCTGTATCCCCTGTGCCAGGGTGGCCCTAGGTCCCAATGCAAAGTTCCACAATCACTTCATTCTTTCTTCTCCGGGCACACAGATTCTCTTTCTACAGAACGTGTTGGTGTGGAACTGCTGGGGAATGGGGCAGGGGTGACATAGGCAATGTAAGACTGTCATTTCTTCTCCCTTGAGGGCCTATTTCATTCATGTAATGTTAAAACCAAGTAGTATATTGACTCTCCTGATTTTTTTGTTCTTCTGAAAGTTCTTGCTTATGCAGATGGTCTTTGTTTATGTGTAGGGATGATGGAGGTATTTGGCCATTTTGATCCATTCTTCGGTTGAAGTGGTTTAATGTTTGTCTACTGATGTCCTAGTGATGAAGTTGCTCAAATTTCTGAAAGTTGGGTTTTAGGAAGAATTTATTAGTTTTTGATAGAAGCAAAAATAGAAATAGAAAGTGAATTAGAAAGTTGAGAGCACTATGGAGTCAGTTTTGAAGAATGGATGACGACAGTAAACCAGTTTGTAATTCCTCACAATGCAGTGCTGTCCTTGGGCCACAGCTCCCTTCGCTCTCACATACTGCCCACAATGAGTGATAGGTCCATTCTGAACATGCCATTAAAGCACAGATCAAGAAGGTCTGTGTCTTTAGGAAAATTTCTTTCCACTTCCGTTTGGAAAACATTGAATAAATATTGTAAAGTAATGCCACTTCTGAAGTCTTTTAGAAGTAGGGAAGGAAAGAAAAGCCACTTTTGCTAAGATACTAAGAAATGTCTTATTTCCTTAGGATTATAGGAAATTTGCCTAATAATAGTTTGTTACCTTCAAAATATTCTCATGCTGGTTTAAAATGTTGGGATCTAACAAATATGAGCTTTTCAATATCGTTATTATTTTAAGTGTTATAGGAAGGGGAAGCACCGGGCCAGTGAGGTCTTCATCCAGGTCTTTGTGAATAGTTACTTACTATCTGGCAGGAAGTGCATCACAGTGCAAAAAGGGCGGGCATTTTTGTTTCTATTTTTCTCACTCCAAGGTCATTTTATGGTGAGGCTTCTCTATACCTTGAACCATTTGCCAGACCCATAAAATAAATCCTGTTATTCTTATGGAAAAGCTAAGCTAATTTCAAGGTTTGGGTGGAAGACATTGAGCATGGTCATCACTTACTGTGCTCAGTCAGTTGAAACTATTGATTTTATGTCTTAAGCTAATACAAAAGGAGTCTCTGGGAAGAAACTTGGTATCATGAAAGGAACATGGACTTTAGGTTAAGACAGATCTGCATTCTTATCTTTGCTCTTGCATTTACTGATGGTGCAGTCTTGGCTGGTTACATAGCCTAGCTGCGCTTTGGTTTTCTTATTGTGAAATCGGGTTCATATAAATATGGATAGCACAAGCAAAGTGTATGTAGCAAACATTTAAAACATGCTAGATGGAGTTCTTCTCTTATTCCCTACCTCTTTTGGTTTCCTCACACTTAGCCATAAACTATGAACTGTCCCTGGTTCTGAATGAAGGAAGGAAAGCCCAGAGCTGAGAATTATGTACTGCTCTGGTGGCAGAACTCGGCATTGAGCTGAGCTGAGTCATCTACAGACGCAATCACAGTTCTAGGCTCTGACTGCTGAAGTGTTGGGGATGGATTAAAGTCAGGGGGTGAAGATGAAGCCCAGAGCTGCCAATTTATGAGCAGTGCCCCAGTCAAGGCCTCCCCATCACTATTTTTGCCCCTTTAGGTTCAGGAACTTAATGATTTTAAAAACAAGAATTCTCAAGTGATTGATAATTACAACTGAGCTAGATATATAATCTTCTCCACTTTTGAGCCCATGAAAATATAAAATGCAGAAATGTAACAAAGTGATTCTATCCCAATTCTTGTTGAGAAATTTGCTAAAATGTGTGTGCACAGGCAGACACACACACACTCTCTCTCTTTAGTTATTTACATTTGGGAAAACAATTCTAAATTCAATCCTAGATAAGAGCTTTTAAATGTAAACTTTATTACCTGTCCTATTTTTTCTGAGCATTGAGCTCCAGAGAAAGCATTCTGGGATTTGGTAAAATCTGTGTGATTTCAAGGAGAAAATACACCCATAGTGAAAAATGTGGGAAGAAATCTTCACAAGCAGAAGGTAGATGGATTCTTTGACTTTAAAGCTTTGTACAATGAGATGCAGATCTATTTTTTAGCTATGGCAGATCCTGAGACTAAAAATATTGGATGCTTTATTTTTAGCATGGCAGATCCTGAGACTAAAAATATTGGATGCTTTATTTTTTACTTCCATCCCCACTGAATGGTGCCTGGGATCTGGAGCCATTTCTGTGTGGGCCCTCACCACTTGCTCTCCTGAGTGCCACCTGGTCAGCTTGCTCATCCCTCTGGTTGTGGAGTGCCATCAGACCTGAGTGAAGACAGCTGGAGTCTGTTTGTAGACGACTGCTTATATTCCACCATTTAGATGGCAAGAAAACCAATAAGAGCTGGGGCAAGAGCATTCCCAGAGAAAGGTGGGATGGGCAGTACAGGTGCAATTCATGTCAAGGTGAATGAACTTTTAACTCCAGTATAAACTGATTCTTCCAGCAGAAATTCTCCAGCCACAAAGCCGGGAAACCTCAGGGGAAGGATTCAGGACTGAAAAAGAAGTCGTCATCGGCCAGTTTTTCCCTCTGTCTTGTGGTTATTTCACATGAACTTTAATGAGGCCAAATGTCTCAGGCAGTTTTAAAGAACTGTATGAGAATGATTAGAGATTCCATTCAGAAAGATATCCTGGCTAGTCAGTTAAATATTTTTCTTCTTATTAAGGCTGACTTTTAAAAAATAGGAGCTTTTTACATTTTGTGCTGTGTGACAGAACCCCCCCACAAAAAAAACTTTAGAAATCCTGTGATAAAATTTTAAAGTGAAGTGTTGTGAGAGGTAAAAGAATATGATGTGAGAAGTCTTTTGACGGAAAGATGACAAGCAGGTAGGCAGAAAGACTTACGCATGCTAGCTGGTGAAAAGAACTACCGAACCCCGAAACATCATATGTAACAATGGCCTGGGACGAGTGATTTTATTTCTTGGGCAAAAACTGTTTAATGAGTATAACTTTATACTCATATCCATTAATTCTTTTTGTTGGAAGTATAATTCAAAACTATCAATCCTCCGAAGGTTAAGACAGATATTTATTTTAAAATGAGAAAAGATTATAGATTTTCAACGACACGAGTCATAACAGGGAAGAGATGTAGAGTCAGAGACTTTCCAGGGAAACGTTTTTGAGCTGTGACTCCTCCGGTGAAGGCTTGTCAGGATGACTAACCTCTGTCCCTGCTGAGGAGGGAAGGCATTTCAGAACACATATAAAAATTTCTTTCCTAGGTAAAGGCAACTAGTTCTGTAACTTAATTCTATTCTAAGCTAATGTCTGGAATTTCAGGGAGAAGGAGAAAAGATCTTCATGGTGTTCAATAAATTGGTTTTAAAATTTGCCTGTGGGCTATGAGAGGCACTCTCCCCTGAGGGATGCATTCCATGACTTGTCTCACTGCCTGGCTTGGCAGAGTTTGTGACAATAGAGAATGGCGTAGGAGCAAGACAGTTTCCACTGTTTGTAGTCAAGTCTAATCTGATGTCAAGACGGCGTATTTAAAAAAAATTCTTCAGGAAGGAAATATTTATTCAGCAGTCATGACTTTTTATCAGATTATATTATTCTTAATTTCAAGTATCTGGCTCTACAGAAATATCCAGGTTATTCAATGGCTACTCCTAGTTACGAGCTGGTGGGGCTTCCATTGGACACTGACCACAGCACTTCTCTCTGAGTGCAAGCCTAAGGCCTGGACTTGGGTTTAAATTTGAAACATGTTCAGGAGTTCAGAGTCTTATATGCTGAGTAAATACTCAGTTTATCACATGGTAATATTTTAGTGTTTTGTGAGCTGTAAATTATTCTAAGACAACTGAGTCACACCAGGTTGTTCTCAGAAGAGGTGTCATATATCATTTAATAGACACAAAACTTCTCCCACTCACCAACTACTGAGGAATCTGATAGGTGTAATTTCCATACATGATCTGAAAATGAGAAAAGAGAAACTAAGAAATTTTTAGGAATTTTCAGAAAATCATGCTCCTGCCTGAGTCAGAATTAAATCTAGGTCTCATGATGTTTTACTGTACCACATTACCCTCCAAACTGAGGGGGGATGTAACAGTTAATTTCAGCTATTCCTAGATAGCCTGGACAATAGGAGTGAAAGTTGATTTCTCTCTCATAGGCCAGATTTAAATGCCAAGGTCTATATGGAAGCTGCATAGCACTGGGGATTTAGGCTTTATCTTGCTGCCCTGCCATCTCTAGGATATTGCCTTTGTCCATATGTTTCCAGGGGTTCATCACTAGGTCTGCCTTTCTGGCAGGGAAGTGTAGGAAGGGGGGGCATACTGCTTTTTTGTGTGGGATAATCACCTTTCCTCTGATGCTATTGGTTTCAACTTACCCTTGATGGTCATGCCTACTTGTAAGGGAAAAAGGAAAATTAGGTTTTTATTCTGAAAAGCCATGAGACTAGATAAAACTAGAAGGCTCTATTATTATAGAGAAAGGAAAGCACAGATATTGGAAGTAAATTGGAGACTGTCACAGGCACTTTTCATATAATGGAGTCTACCTGCTTCATTTTAGAGCGGATTCTAAGTTTTGTAGAGATGTTGTAAATTAAACGAGGTTATACACAATTCAATGACTTAGTAAGCTCTAGAAAATAGTTCTCCTGACCTCTAGACTTCTATTTTATCTACATAGCACACTGGCTGTATAACTTTACTGCTACTGGTGAAACAAAAAATACTGAACAAATTGGTCAGGTGTCTCTGAAACATGTTCATTAACATGCAAATCTCTTGCAATGAATCTGAGGTATGATTTGTGCTCTTCTTCCAAGTTAATTTGAAAAATACATAAATATTTATATATATTCGTATTTCTTAGAATTATAATTTTTTGAAAATATATTTGTAAAAACATTTCTCTATATCTGTGGAAATGTTTTAGTATTATTATGAGGGAATTCAGTGCAATTTTATAGTGGACACACACAGAGAGGCTAAGTTGTGGAATTTATTACATTGTGCATTTCATTTGGCTTGCCTGACAGATCATTGGAATTTAATTTTAATTAAAAAATATAGTGCATCATAGCCTAATAATCTATAGTTTCACACTGTCAAGCAATCCTTGGAAAGCAATAGAAAATTGAAATCATTCTCTGGGAATGAAAATGTTTATGTTTTCAGCCTAGAGGCCAATTTGCAATTTATTTTTGGTTCTTAAAAGACCTATGCTTTGTGAGCACACTGATTAAGGAAAGAAAAGGATTAATTGTGACATATTATCAGCTTTGTGCAAAGTTGCCTACCCACCAAGGAGTGATTAAATAGACAATGGTAGTACAGACATAGTAGGCAAACCTCCAGAGCAGAGTGGAACAGAGGACTATGTACTTTAGCTCACATCAGTCAGGTGTAGATGTTGACGCAGACATAGACATGTGCGGGTGGCTGCTTGGTGACTACCCCGTCCACTGGAAGGCCATGGTCTATGTGGTCAAGCCGTCTATGCAAGATGTCCCCTTTGTCATGTGGGGAAGAAAAGGAATTTGTTCTTTTTTCTTGAGTCCAATTATGTTGACCTCTCAAGAAGTCAAACTTTGCCAGATCCTCAGAACTAACCAAATTCCATTTCAGTCTGAGGATTAGTTTGCTAATACTTGGGCTTCTCAGTGACTAGTATTGATGCTAACATTTTGTGTGCAGCATTTTTTCAGGTTAAAGACTTACATTAACTTTGGTTTTCCTTTTGTTTCTTTTTGGCCTTTTTGGGCACGATACCTCAAGATTTTCTAGGCTTAATTTGCTACCAGATTAAAATGCTCAAGAAGTAAGAATTATTTAATTTTTAGTTAAAGCCTTGGAATGAATTTCTTGCCTTCTGTCCTCTCTATGGAAATTTTCCTCCATGCTCATATCTTCTCAAACAAAGGTTAAAAGAGAAAACCATTTTTTCCCATCTTTGTAGGCCAGTAACTTCCACGGTGCAGAACATAGTAAGTATATCCCTAGCTGTAGTTGTCAGTTGGGGGAGGCTCTTCAGCCTTCAGGGAGGCTCTTCTTCAGACTCAAAGAATCTAACTGGCCATGTCATTGCTTCCCTAGTCAAGGTGCCTGCTGCCCTGGAGCCACCCATGAAGTTGCTGTGACATCATTCATCTACCTTTGAGATGGCAATCTGTCTTCTGCTCTCTACTTTTCTTAGGATAAGCTTAAAGAGCTGATCTTGCATGATAGATGAGGAGGCTTCCTAGACAGCAGCTGAGTTTTGGAATGGATACTTCTGGTAAGACTTTCATAAAGGAAATTTCAAATGTCATCGTATATGCAAAGAAGAAAGATCTCAGGGTAGCTGGAAACCTTTGCTATTTCCTTTCAAACTACCTCTTACATAAGCCTGATCATAAACTCAAGTCATAGACTGAGAAGAGAGTAATTTTAGAGTTAAATTGCTTAATTTTTCATACATCTAGGGAATTATATCTGGATATTTTTAGGCATCTATTTTTTTTCCTGAACTTTCAGTTTGTCGGTTTCGTTCTGAACTTGCCAGGGAAGAGGTAATTCTTACTCCAATGAATGTAACTTGCTGATAATTTGTGAAATCAGAAAAAGAGATTTTGATTAGAAATCTCTTAATTTACAGTTAGATCTTTTAATTTTTTTTTCTATATTGCGAGCAAAAAGATTTTTAGGAATTAAAAAAGATAAGACCCCAAATTTCATCACCAAAGACAAAGTAAAATGTATGACCTGAAAAGTAGCATACTTAAAGGGTTACTTGTAGTGGGCTCCTCCTTAAATATAAAACCCAAAACAAAATATCAGCAAGAATTTTTATGTGCTGTTATTAAAACAGTAGAAACCCTGAAATAACTTGTGCTGTCACCATATTGCACCATAAAATCATAAATATAGGGCTTTGCAATAAAAGGCAATATAATTCTACCTTTTATTGTTTTAGTAAATTTATGGATGGAAAGTAGAAAATCTCACAGAATGATTGCACATCACTTTAAATTTAGTTCAATGATTTCTTTCCTTTATTTCTCAGGACCTGTCCTGTCTGATCAGCCAGTCTATTACATGTGCCTCCAGATACTTTGCTAAGTGTGATATAACAGTAGTGCAGTGGTTACTTATAATGATTCTAATTAAGCTTGAGAAAAAGTCAACATTGAAAATCAGGAAACTTGCTTTCAAATCTCATTTTGGGGGAAATCACTTAATTATATCAACTTTCGTTTCCTCATCTATAAAATAGGGTTTGCATATAAACATCATGAGCCAAATTCCTTTCCTCAAAGTATGGATGGGGAAAGGTGCATTGGACAAGCATTGCATGTCTTACTAGCTACATGGAGCAGAAAAGAACAGAATGTTTTGTGTACAAAAGCAACCTCTGCTTTAAGGCCCTAGGGCAATAGTTCTGAAAATTTAATGTGCCCAAGAATCTATTCCTTGGAGAAGTTATTAAAAATTACACACTCCTGGGACCCAGCACAGGGATTTTGATTCATGAAGTCAGGTGTGAGGTGTGGGAATCAGTGTATTCAGCAAGTGTCCAGATGGGTCTGACACAAATGATCCTGGGACTGTGCTGTAGGAATCTGCCTTAAAGGCTTTGTGGCTGTGAGTGGTGTAGGAAAAACACTCACAAGGTTCCAGTTGAGAAGAGCTGATGTTTTCCCACAAGTTTGCTGAAGCTCAGTGGATTTTAAGCTTGGTCAACGAGTGGCTGCATTTCTGATGGACAATGCTTTAGATGAAGGTGGCTCTAGGCAGAGGGCATGGCTGGAAGAGGTTCATTGCAACATCATTTACTTTTGGTGAAGAATGGGTGTCCTGGTGATTCCTTCTAGGAGAAGCATGGCTCTGTCACTCCTGAGAATGGACCTGAGGCAAGGTATCCTATCTTGGAAGTTATTGTTCCTTCTCCCTAAAATGGGAGTAGGATAATGTATTTTTCATAGTTTTATCATAACAAATAAATGTACAGGAATCACTCTCTGGGTTAGAGACACAGACTGTACAGATAATTTTTGCTGAAAGAAATAATCTATCCAAGTTTTTCAGAAGTCACTGGTGGAGGGTGGAACAATTTCAAGTAAGGTTCCTGAGATATGAATTTTATGATGCCTGCAAAACTGTGCAACCCAGAGGTAAAGAATTCACATGTTTTTTTTGAAAAGACACAGCCTGATCTACAGAGTAGACACAATTATTTTGGTTAAAAACAGGGGTCCTCAGAGAGAAAAAAAGGGAAATCAGAACCATCACTATCTCCCAAGTGCTCTGCGGCTCCTGCCTGCTTCATTAGCAATGGGCAACATAGTACTTCTAATTAAGAAGTCATTTAAAATAATTTGCAGAGAGCAGGGACATGTCAAGTGTGGAAAGTTCCTCATAGAGGAGCACTTCAGGGCTAATGATAATGAGACTGACAGCAGTTGGGGACTTTGGAATCTTCCTCTAGCAGCTTGAAAGAGCACCTAATTAGCACCTGTGCGTCGATTAAAAATAAAATAAAGGATCCAATATATGGTCCTGGGCCAGGTAATTTTCAGTGGCAAAAAGCCTTCATGTGCTCCAGGAATCCTTCTATGCTAAGCAAACTAATCAATAACAAGGGCAAATTCTATTAACAGAGAAGTGAGTGCCTCCACTGAAATTGCAAACATGAATAGTTGAGAAAGCTGCAGATTTGCATGTGGCTATTTAACCAGGCAGTAGGTATTCTCTAAGACCAGCTTGGCTTGCTCTATTTGGCTTGTTAAAGAATTTATACCAAATACAACATCCTGGCTTTCGTAGAGGAAAAAGGTGACAGTGGCCGACTTTTCAGTGTAGTTTCACAGAAAGGGCTGATCAGTCAGAGGGCCTTTGATTCAAATTTGTAATTTGCCTTTCACTAAATGAATGATATTGACTCTTCTTTAAACTTATCTCAGCCTCAGCTTCCTCACCTGTACAATGGAAATTTTAGTGTCTATTTCACAGAGCTCTTATGAGGATTGTTATGATACATGGTAGGTTTAAAAAAAATGGTATCCATTCTTATTTATGTTGTCCAACACTGGAGATCCATTCACTCAAAAAATACTCTTGAGAACGTATCACATTCTAGGCCCCATGTAGGTTCTGGGAGGCTTTGTCATACAAGAGTGTGCTACACTACACTCTTCCCTGGGTCATAATCTATGGACATGTGTATAACTGAAATAACTCCGTTAATTTTTAATATTTAATCTAAGAAGACAATGTGTTATAAAACCGATAGAATTGGTGAAATTTTTCAAAATGTGGTCAGTATTACCATGTTAGACTATCTCAAATGACTCTTTTAAGGCTAGGAAATAGCTTTCTTCCTCAAAGAATAAACCTTTCTTGAGGGCATTCACCTGAATGTGCCATGAGAGAATCTGTGGACTTCTCCAGGATGAATTTTCTGGTTGAGTTAGTCATGTCCCCCTTGTTAGAAGAATGCAGTCTTCTACTTGCTGTGTTCAGCAGAAGGTTTATTTGGGTTTCTGGGCTTAAAACTCAGACTCCAGATGAAGCCCACACCATCACTGAGTTTGTTATGGCTTCTACTCTGATTTTCATCTTCGTGGAAGAACTTGAGAAGCAGGACGACCATAGATGAAATACAGACACGAGGACTTTTTATGACTTTTGACTTAATATAACTTGGGCTAATTTTCCTGGCCAATTGGAAGACACAGTTATATCCTGATTTCACATCCTCATTGATTATAGGAAAATGAGTGTCTTGTACTTGGTAGGGTTCATGTTTTGATCTTATATAAATAAGACACAGCAGTGGCTTTCAAACTAGGGGGCTTAAGTTAGACACCAATTTCTGATCCCAACCTCCATAGTTCATCAGGTCGAGGATGGGGCCTGAGATGCATTTAAGCACATTTCCTGGTGATGCTGGTTTGGAGACCACACTGTGAAAGCCCCTGGGTAAGGGGAAGTCAGTCTAACTTTTGTTAGATGCTGAAATAACCCCAGTATTAGCCAGGATTAGCATAATATGTGATAGCAAAATGCTTTCCCATACAGTTTCATTGTATTCTCCCAGTAACTCTGGGAAGTAGGCATTATTAAAATCTGATTTATAGATCAAAAATGTCCTATAACTGTTTCTGGTTTTCTCTTCTAATAGGCTGCAAGGTCTTTGAGGCCAGGATCCATATCATGTTCAGTTTTGTATCCTCAACACATAACAGGGCACCTGGCATTAAGTGTTTGTAGAATGAACAAAGGGATTTGTTCAAAGTTTTGCTGGGTTTTGAACCTGGACTTCTTAAATCTTACACTACTGCTTTTTCTGCTCTTGGGTCTACAAATCAAAAAGTGAATTTGTTTTCATACTTGGGAAAAAGCAGAAGTAGTTTTTCTATCTTATCTCAAAATGCTTGTTTCAAAAAACTAGATAGCCAAGATGATTAAAATTTGTTTTAACTATATAGTTAACAACTAAAACATTAGTCATATCTCAAAAGTTTATTCTTTTCTCTCTTATCTTTAGGGCTTTAGCAAACCCAAGAGGTCCTGACTATGCATGGTAGTCAGGACAGTAACAATGATTGTTGTAAAAAATGATGTTAATCAATGTGAAAAGTTATATGACTATTATTTATTTATTTATTTTTTTAAGACAGAGTCCCACTTGGTCATCCTGGGTAGAGTGTGTGGCATTATAGCTCACAGCAACCTCAAGTAATCCTCTTGCCTCAGCCTCCTGAGTAGCTGGGACTACAGGTGCCCACCACTATGCTCAGCTATTTTTTTTTTCTATTTTTAGTAGAGATAGGGTCTAAATTTTTTTATTTTTAATTATTATGAGCACATAATAGTTGTATATTTTCACAGGGTACATATGATGTTTTGATACAATGTCAATTAATCAAATCAAGGTAATTGGGGCATCCATTACCTCAAAGCCATTTATCAGTTCTTTGTGTTAGGAACATTCCAATTCTACCATTTCAGTTATTTTAAAATATACCCTAACTTATTGTTGATTATTGTCACTTTGTTGTGCTGTTAAGTGCTGTTCATTCTGTCTATCTAACCATGTTTTTGCTCCCATTAACTATCTGCACTTTATCCCTGCCCCAGGTACCTTTTCCAGCCCCTGATAACCTTCATTCTACTATTTCCATGAGATCAATTGTTTTAATATTTAGCTCCCACATATGAAAGAAAATGTGATATTTGTCTTTCCATGAATATTTTTTTAGTTAAAACATTGAGGACACTCTAATTGTTGGTTGTCAATGTATAGGGAAATGAAAGATAAATACACAATAACACCATAAGCATTGAGAACTAAGATATTTTATATCTGTGTAAATAACTTATCAAGCATGGTTTGAAAAGTTCTTTCTGCTGATCATATAACCTAGGATGCCGAGTGAGCATCTTTTGTATGCCTAGGACAATTGTGTTTGTTTTTAAATCTGGATAAGCTTCCAACGTTTTATCCTTTGCATTTTCAATGCTGTAAAATATCTCGTGTAGTTCTTTTTAATCTTTGAAGTTTTTGCCGGCATCACTTCCTTTAGGACGTTTTTATCCTTTTCATGTCAACTGCTTACCTCGTTTTATGTTGGTAAATTTGCCCTCACTACGTTTCTCCATCTGTGTACCTAGAGTGTCCTGAGTAGTGCCATTGTCAATATTCCCATGGTCAGCTATTTGTTTGACAATCCTGGAATCTGGGTGTGATTTTCATAGTAGCATCTTATCTGAGCTGCAGCCTCACCAGAGAGCTTAACATTCATCATTTCATGCTGACTTATGAAACTGTGAAAGCAGACTTCATGGGGCACCTGGAGGTCTTGTTTGTATCCCCTTGCAATGATAGTTTTCTTTCTTTTTTCCTTTTATTATTTTTGACAGTTTTCTTTCATGTGGCAAATAACTTCACTGTGTTGGCCTGAATGCTAGCCAAAATATTTGGGATTTGTTTTTAGTTACCAAATAGGAGTGAAGGCTCCATTTCAACCCTAAGTGACTTTCTATTCTTTGTGTAATTTAAACTAAAAACGTTGAAGGGATTTGTCTTTGTACTTTGCCAACATGGGTCATGCTGTACTTTCTTGTAGGCTTATGTCTTGTCCTATTTTCATCAATATTTTCAAATCTTCTAATCACATAGAATTTTACTGTGTTTTTTGTTTCTTTGTTGCACTTTAATCTTTGTCAGGAAATACTTTCTTTTGATTATTTTCCTTTTTTTGCAAAATATTAAATATTGTGTTGGTTTATCACTTGTAGCTAGAAGGAAACACAACTACATGCTTTTATATCTGTGAAATGAGTAATGGGCTTGATGAATAACTAACTGAGTGGCAAAAAAGCGATGTCAGTCATGGGTTATGATGGGCATTGGGTTTTGTGTTGTGATTTGTGGACTGAAGAGTTAGCAGTGATGTTTGTACTCCATGTTAGTACGGCACTCACAGCTAGTACACTTACACTGTGCTTGATATTTGAACCATATCATTGGGAGATCAGTGTTATTCAAGTAAATCCTGGAAAATAAATTTCTTGCACCTTTGAAAAGGGCAAAATGAGGACAACCTGCAACTAGAAAAAGTTCATCTTCATGTCAGGGTGAAAAAACATAACTTCAAAGTCATTCATTGTCATAAGAGTACCCAGACATATCTTGTAAGAATTAACTTTCTTTTGTCTCCAGATAGATTGATTAAATTAAGAAACCAGAGATACATATTCAAATGTGATTATAAATATGAAGATAAATATATATAGAAACATATATATATATATACACATATATATCATAAACTGTTTTTAAAAATTCAATGCAACTTTAATCAACCTGTAGAGATAAAGCTTAGGAATTGGATGAAACCTACAAGGGCTATATTAAGATCTGATTATTTAGGTTTTATGCTAATTTAACATCTTTCCTATCTGATGTTTCTTCCCCCTCAGTATTTTAGGAGTAGCAATATCAAGGACAAAGTGCTCAGTCAGACTAGGCGATCTAGACTTTCTAATGGAGACAAGTCTAAAAGATCATTTGCCTAAGTTCCTGATTTTTCCCTTTTTTTCCCATGCAAAGATTTTACTTACTGTGCTATGTACTGCTGTGATGGAACAGCTGGAGAGTTTTTAGGCATTTATTTGTTCATTCATTGCCTAGAATAGTGCTCGGTATATACTTGGTACTTGATAAATATGTATTTTATCAAACCCTTACTGGGATGCTAATGTAGACCCTTTTCTTATGGGCACAGTCTTTAGGGCTGCCTGTACCAGGACCTTCTCTTGAAGCCTTAATATTGCACAATGGTAATATTAGTGGAATTTCAGAGCTCTCAGAGTATGCCACGCAAAAAATGCCACAACAATAATGAACACCACTCAATAAGACAGCACCACACATTAACATGAACACAGTTGTGAGATCCTGATATACAAAGGTTATGAGACCTCACTGAGTTGTTTGTACAGTGCTGCCAATGTAAACACACCATGGCACGTTCACTGACTTAATTGTCATAACTTATACAACAGCAGCTCTGATGGCCATTCCAGAGAAATAGTTCCAAAAGTGCTTTGAATCGTGGACTAGGTGTTGGCATCAGTTCACAGCTTCCTGAGGGAAGCACTTTGAATGTGACTACAGTGATATTCAACAGTGGGGTGTGCAGCACTTTTTCTGGGATGAGTTTGCAAACTTAACTGTCTGACCTCATTTATTGAGTTACCTGTCCTATATTTTCATAGTTCTTTTAACTTTCCTATTTGTTGCCCAGGATAGTGCTTGGGTAGTTTAGCTTTCTTTTTGTGGTGGTCACTGAATTGTGGAAAAATTTTTTGCCACTTTAGTTCTTTGGTAGTCCTAGTTTTCCAGTTTGGAAAGAAGCATTGCCCCATTTGCACTTTGCATGAAGTAACTAGCATTTCTTGGAAAATTTCATTCTTGCCTTTCTGTTTGTTACAGCCCTTTATGTTTTTAAAATATCCTAAGCCAATGTCAACTTTCTGTTTATACTAGCCCCAAGAGCCTTTCTCACTTCTCTAAATTATTGGAAGTTTTAAATAAGTTGTGTCAGGTCTGCCCAAGTCAGTGTTTTTTAACCTTTTTCATCTCCCAGAATGCTTGAACCTATAGTTAAACTTTCACAGCATACCTAAATTATGTTGATAAAAAAAAAAAAAAAAAGAGTAAAGAATATACTTACTGTGCTACTGTGCTTTGACTTTCATTTGAAAATAAATTAATTAATGATTTTTAAAGATTTTAAAGGCATACCTAAAATCCTCCCAGGGCACATCAGTGAAAATCACTGGCCTAGAGGAAGAGCTGGGTAGAAGGTATAGGAGAGAAGGGAAAGGAGTTATTAAGAGAGGTTGGGCATGTGTCGGACAGGACAGCAAAAACTACATGAGTGATGGGCTGGAAGCCAGTGCACTGTCAGGAGGGTCCATTTGGGAGCACAGTCTTTCATCTCTGGAGTTCACACCACACTTTCCTCTCCTTATCCAGCATCTCTTCAGTTTCTTGGGGTGCCCAGTAACCCACGGAGGACCAAGACTTAATGAGCACATATCTGTTTTTGCAACAGGAAAGCACATTTCTTTTGGTTTCACTTTATGTGAATGACCTGACATCATTTCATTTTTTTCTTTTTTCTTTTTTTTACCTTTTTCTTAAAAAAATTTAGGTTAATATGGGGGTCCATATGATTAAGTTACACAGTTGCCTTTTGTGAGGTTAAAGCCTGTGTTGCAGGTGAGTCCCTCACCCAGGAAGTGTGCCATGTACCTATGCACTGTACCCATTGGAGATTTACCCACCCGCGTCCCACCTCCATTTTATGTTTAAAATGTAAGAGATGACCTAATTAAGAGGTTGAGGTTTTTAGCGTTACAGTTTCTCCTTGAACATTATTGGTTTTTTTCACCTTATTAATTTTTCTCTCAACTTTTTGATTTTACTGATTGCAAACACTGGAGAGGTTCAGAGTTGTTTAAGATATTATTATGCCCTGCGGTATAACATTTTAGGTCTCTTTCTGTGCAATCAATCTAACATTGTTTCTTAATCTGTTAACTAATTTTTGTGATTAGATCAATTTCATATTTATGATAGGATCTAATAAACAAGAAACCCAGATTTTGTGGAGGAGGGTAAATCTTAAGGTTGCATTATGCTGTAGCCCCTTAGCTATCATATAGATTTCTAGGGGTTATTTAATTAATGGCACCTCAGAAAACTGACAGAAGCTATTTATATCCAGCAAAAGCTTTCTGAACCCTTAAATGTATCTCATTACTTATCACGTATTGGAAGTCCCCAATGAAAGGGAGCTATGCACACATAAGGGTACATTTTTTTAACCCTAATTTTGCCAGGGCTTGAATCTTAATAAGGGTGTTAAAATATGTATTACTAATAACAACCAAATAACCTAGGAAAGTCTTATGGAGTTCCAGTGGCACAGTCATTGTGGACAAATTTTCTTGTGAAACTTTAATGCTGAAGCTGGCTGCAGTGCTGACTGAAGTGGAAAATTCTCATGGTGTGAAGTGTACCCATTGCTATTCAATATTTACTGCTGCAATAGAAGCCGTAGGAAACAAATATTCCCTTGTACATGTTAAGCCTCATTTAGAGCCAAGTCCTCTTTGAATATTCCATTTGTGATCACATTTGTAGCTAGAAATGTAGCAATTCACTGCAAGGGCAAATGGGGTGTATATTTAGGAGTATTTTCTGAGTTCAATATTTTTTTAAACAGTGATTCTTTATACTTCTTCAATGCCCTTCCCACTGTTCAGTTCCAAGCCTTAGGTGAAACGCTAAGACAGAAAAGATGGAAGAAAGAAACAATTTCCAATTTAATGCTTCTGGTTGGATAATTGGCATCAAAAGAAACTGAAACTTTAATGCGGCATTTTAAGCATGGTTTTTCATAAATTGGTATGATTGAGTGCAGAGCTGACGTTCATCCGTGGCAAATTGGACCTTTCTTCATCAGGGATATCTTGGTTTCTTTTTTATTTACTTTGTTTTAGTTTTTACGCAAAATCTCCTTTTCTCTCCTCAGATTTAGGAATGTTTCCTCTGAGGGTAATAATGAGACCAGCGAGCTCTGCATTTTGCTAGGCGTTCAATGCCCCTACTTGTGTGTGGACTGAAGCCGGGCTGCAGCTGCTCCGCAGTGCGCATGCGCAGGTGCCTGCAGAAACAACGCCCTCGTCAACTTCAGCTGAAAGCCGGCATAGGCGACCAAGTTCTGGGATGTGGTCAGCTTTTCTCATTCTAGAAGCTCAGATTATTGATTCCCAAGTTTCCTTTAGGTCAGGGATTCCATGATTCATAGCTAGAATCATGCCTAAATTCATTTCATTGCCTCCCTCATTCCCTCTCTCACTTCTGGAAGGAGCAGAAAGAAAGACCAGAATTCTAAGGGCAAAAGGGACACGTGCATGGCAGGCAAACTGGTGGGTGCTGTTTTGGTGAGCAAGATCTGGTGATGACCAGTTAACGGTAGGCTCCGTGTCCTCATGTGCGAATTATTATTATTATTATTTTTTTTAATTAAGGTACTTTCTATTCTACAACTTCTTGCTATCTGAACTCCTCCCGGGCTTCCCTCAGCTCTGCTCTGACAGCTGCGGGGCCTGCTCCAGGGCGGTCTGTGGCCGGTGGAGCTGACATCGGCCTGGGGTTTGTCAGGAAGGTGGAGTTGCAGGCCCACCCCGTCCCTGCAGGGTTAGAACACACATTCTGACAAGGCCCTAAGGTAATCTGTGTGCCTACTTCATTTACTAAGCGACTCTATTAAGGAAGTCTGTGATTCAGACAGTGTTTTTAGATTGAAAACATCAAACCACCAATCAAACAAACAAAAGATTAGAGACTCACCTATCCTGAGATGTTTTGTGGTGGAATCTTTGTCCTGCAGGAAAAGCCTGTAGTCCAAGCAGCCAGAGGCCATAGAGAAACTCTGTTAAATGTACATCCATCTAGCCTCACGGACCGTGTGCGAGGCCTGGTCTCTTGTTCCCTGGTTTGTTGGTCCTCCTCAGAGCACCACCAAGTTCACGGCCCAGCCCCGCGTCACTCGGTCTTCCCTTCACCACGCTCCACTTGCTCGCAGCGCTTTGAACCCTGGTTGTCCTCGCAGCCCAGAGCAGGCCTCGGGCCAGGAGTCCCTTCCCAGGGACTCCTTTTCGCTCTCCCCAGCCGGCCTGCGAGAAGCTGAACAGCGGCCTGGCATCCCCCAGGTCTCCGCTCCGAGTCTGAGTCCTCCAAGACGCCGTCCGTCCTCAGGGCTGCCGTGCCTTTGACCCGAGGGCGCAGGGGGACATTGCTCACGAGATAGGCAGGTTCTGTGCTGTGCGATCCAGACCCAGTGAAGGCAAAGACCAATGTTAGAAAGGAAAGCCCAGGCGCCCAGTTGCTCTGTCTGGTCCTGTATTTATCTCTAATCTGTGCCCAGGAACAGGGACATCTCCCCGCCGGCCGCTGACCCCACCCCCCACAGCCCGACGCGGCTGCCGGCTTCGCCCGCAACCTGCTTCGCCTTTCATCTTACAAGACGTGATTCCTTGCCACACATAGCTTTTTCCCAAGTCCGCGTATTTTGCTGGTTTTAAGAAGCTAAAAATCAGTATTTTGCTACCCACTTGTCAGGCTGTGACTACATTTTTATTTCCAACTCTTCCTTCCATATAGGGTGAGTAGGGGGTCTAAACGTTTTTTGCCCAAGAGGAGGAGAATGCAGACGGTCTCCCAGCCCCACTTAGGCAGAGAGACTCGGCCTGCTCTGCAGAACCGCATCGCAGGGTTTGCTGGGCAGAGCAGCCGGAAAACGGCCAATTTAAGTGTCTCGTTGGCAAGATGTTGCAATGTGAATCATTAGTGTGTTTGCTGGTCTTCAGAGGGGCACCCGGTCCGATAGATGACTAGAAAGCTATTTCTGGTCTGCCTCACTTTCATTTAGGCATGTATTTTATGCTTCCCAAATTATGACTGGCCTGTCCAGGTAATGAATGGATTTATCAACATGTTGGCGCACAGGTGATGTAGGAAGGTTATATAAAGTTTTTGTGCCTACAAAAATTAATAGCAAGATTCCCTTTGAGTCCATAGGAGAGCCAGGGGCTGCTGAGAAGAGACTTCCTAAGGGAAAACTCGTGGAATTCCTACCACATACAGGGAAACCACAGCAATCGGAACCCCCAGATGACCTTGGGGACCTGATTCTGTGATTAGGTATTTTCTGTGACCCATAGGGTGCTCTTCCGAATAAAAAATAGATGCTGTGTAGCAAATTAGCCTTATTTTCCCTCAGTACAGGTATGGGTAGAGGTAGGCAAATTCCGCTGTTACTCTCATTGGGAGCGAGTAAACTTTGAGTTTTAGCAATTTGTGAACAATATGGCTTTCTTACCTGAGTCTAACAGACAAATGCTGTGCGCTGTACGCAGTGGGCGCTCTGGAAATGTTGCCTGACTAATGATGTAGTTTGTTTCTGGGGTTGAGTCTGCAGGGAAGTTTTGTTAGCAGGGGACCTGGTTTCTAAAAATTATTATAGATGTTAGTAAAAATTCCAGGCAGCTAGGTGGCTTTGGGACGTTGCCTGAAACAGTGAGGGAAGAAAAGTTTTCTTTAGAGAATCCATAGATGAACTTGAAACAGTGAGGTCTTCTAGTTTTTTTCTAAGGCCGAGAATCATTATGGTGAGTGAGGTTAGAAAAAATTTGTTCTTAAATAATATTTTCCTGTGATATTTCTCACTTCCCCGCATATTGGAGTAGGTGTTAATACTCTTTTGCAATTCAAGTCAGATCTAAAATCTATAATAGGGTCTATACCGTGTACAAACTCCTCTAGTGCCATGCTGCTATTTTATACTGAACTTTTGCAAGTCTAAACAGCCTCAGAACCTTTAAAGTTGTTGGACAAAAGCAGGTTCAGGACAAGTACTATACCCAAGTGCACCATATCCTCCGCCATCCATTCTGTCTCTGTCCATACTGTGCCAGAGAAATCATCCTTCAAACGTAAATTTGGTTGTTTAATTATGTGTTTCCCAGTGGTCTTAGGGTAAGTAACAAAACTGTTGGTCCTACAGAGCCTCTCCCAGGGCTGATCTCCACTTTCTCTGCTCTCTGTCCTTCCTCTTGCCCTCTCTGCTCTGTTTTTGCTAACTTTCTCAGAACACTGCGCCACCCTGTCTCCCACCCAAAGGCCTTTAGCTGAGGTGTTCTTCTCCTGGAGCATTCTCCCCACTTTTCCTTCATAAGTCAGCTAAATGGCCACTTTCCCGGGGAATCTAACTTGGCCCTTTCCCCAAAACATTTTACTTTATTCTGTTTCACTTGTCTTTATTACATTTCCTCAATTGTCCTCATTGTAACTGGTTGTATTTTGATGTTGGTTCAACAGAGCATGATTATTGGGTTGATGTGTATTTCTCCTAATATTAACAGTTTCTAAGCTCCATGAGGGCAGGTATCTGCATGCTTTCTTTGCCATGATAGACCTAATTTTGCAGATCTTGGAACACATATGGCACTTCATACAGATGTAGTGAGTGAAGGAAGAAATGCTTACTCTGTGTCAGGCTCTACGTTCTGCTAATGAAATCAGAATAAGACACAGATAAACAAGCAGGTGTACCTGCTCCACAAGCTCGCAGTCTAAGAGAAAGGCTGTAAATTAAAGGGTTGTTCCAGGGAACACACTGATTGCTGTGACCCAGGTGTAAGTCAGGTGCTATAGGAGTTCTAAGCAGGGCCATCTCAGGAGCACTGATGGTCAAGGAAAAGGCACCTGAGAAGAATATTTTTGAATTTTATGCTTTTTAAAATTTCAGATTAATATGAAGGTACAATTACGTTGTAATTTGCGTTTGTTAGGTAAAGTCTAAGTTGTGGTTGTGTCCCTCACCAGGAGGTGTGCCATAGACCCTTACATTGTGCTTGTTAGGTCAGAGCACACCAATCCCCCCCTCTCCTCCCCTCTCTTTCTCCTCCCCCCTTGAGTTTAATTGAGTTTTTCTCTTGTGTGGGCATGGATGTGTTCATCTACTGCTCTTGTATTAGTATTGAGTACATTGGGTACTTGCTTTTCCATTCTTGTCATACTTTACTAAGGAGAATCTTCTCCACCTCCATCCAGGTTAATACAAAAGATGTAAAGTCTCCATCTTGTCAATGGCTGAATGGTATTCATTCCATGGTGTACATATACCAGAGTTTACTAATCTATTCATGGGTTGATGGGCACCTGGATTGATTCCATGTTTTACAATTGTGAATTGAATGCCATAAACATTCTAGTGCAAATGTCCTTTGGTACGATGTTGTTTTTGTTTTTCTTCTGAGTGATGCCTAGAAGAAAGGGATTTCTTCTGGATTGCAGGATCAAATGGAAAGGTCTACTTTTAATTCTTTGAGGATTCTCCATACTTATTTCCAAAGAGGCTGTATTAGTTTGCAATCCCACCAACAGTGGAAAAGTGTTCTTTTTCTCCACACCTCTACCAGCTTCTGTAGCTTTGGAATTTTGTGATGTGGGCCATTCTCACTGGGATTAGGTAATATCTCAGGGTGGTTTAGATTTGCATTTCTCTGATGTTTAAGGATGATGAACATTTTCTTCATTTGTTTGTTGGCCATGCAGCTGTCATCTTCTGAGAAGTTTCTGTTCAAGTCTCTTGCCTGCTTATAAATGGGGTTGTTTGTCCTTTTATTGTTGGTTAATTTGAGTTCTCTATAGATCTTAGTTATCAAGCCTTTGTCAGATTCGTAACATGCAAATATCTTTTCCCATTCAGAAGGTTGTCTATTTGCTTTAACTGTTGTGTCTTGGCTGTGCAGAGGCTTTTCACCTTGATTAAGTCTGATTTGTTTATTTTTGTTGATGTCATTGCCACTGCAGTTTTCTTCATAAAATCTTTCCCTGGCTTGATATTCTCAAGAGTTTTTCCCAACTTCTTCTAGGATTTTTTATCATTTAGTGTCTTAGATTTAAAACTTTTATCCATTATGAGCCATTTTTTGTAAGTGGTGACAGGTGCAGGTCCAGTTTCAGTCTTTCACATGTGGCCATCCAGTTTTCCCAGCACCATTTGTTGAATTCTTTTCCCCAGTGTCTGCTTTTGTTTGGTTTGTCGAAGATCAGATGTCTGTATGTGGCTGGTTTTACTACTGGGTTTCGTATTCTGTCTCATGGATCTATGTCTCTATTTTTATTCCAATACCATCTTGTTTTCATCAGAGTGGACTTGTGTGTAGTAAAAACCAAAGTCTGGTAAAGTGATGCCTCCATATTTGTTTTTATTGCTAAAAATTGCCTTCTGTATAGATTTTTTTCTGGTTCCATATAAGATGAAGAATCATTTTTTTCTTAGTTCTTCAAAGTATGATGTTGATATTTTACTTGGAATTGCATTAAATCTGCATATTGCTTTTGGTAGTATACACATTTTAACAATGTTGATTCTTTCCAGCTAACAGAGTGGTACATTCTTCCATTTGTTGATGGCTTACTCAATTTCTTTTCTTGTGGTTCCATAATTCTCTTTATAGAGTTCCTTCACCTCTTTTGCTACTTATATTCCTAGGTATTTCATTTTCTTTGAAGCTATTGTGAAGAAAATTGTATCTTTGATTAGCTTCTCAACTTGGCTGTTATTGATATACACAAAGGCTACTGATCTGTGGAGATTGATTTTTTACCCTGAGATGTTACTGTATTCTTGATCATTTCTAGGAGTCTTGTGGTTGAATCTCTGGGGTTCTCTAAGTATAAGATCATATCATCAGCAAAGGGTGAGAGTTTGATCTCCTCTGCCCCCATTTGGATCCCATTTATTTCCTTTTCTGACCTGACTGTATTGGCTGAAACTTTCAGTACTATGTTAAATAGTAGTAGCGATAAGAGTCACTTGGCTGGTTCCAGTTCTAAGTGGAAATACTTTCAGTTTTTCCCCTCAATATGATATTGGCTGTGAGTTTGTCATAGATGGCTTCTATCATCTTAAGAAATGTGCTACCTATGAAAATTTTCTTAAGTGTTCTTGTTATCAAAGGTTGCCGAATTTTATGAAATGCTTTCTCTGTATCTGTGGAGAGGATCATAAGGTCTTTGTTTTTGCTTCTGTTTAGGTGGTGAATTACATTTATGGATTTGTGTATGTTAAACCAACCTTGTATCCCTGGGATAAAGCCTACTTGAACATGATGTGTAATTCTTTTAAAGTGTAGCTACAATCTTTTTGCTAGGATTTTATTGAGTATTTTTGCATTGATATTCATTATAGAAATTGGTCTGTAGTTCTCCTTTTTAGTTGGGTCCTTCCCTGGTTTTGGTATCAGGGTGATGTTTGCTCTGTAGAAGCTTAAGAAGAATTTTGAAGAATGAGGATTTAGTGAGGAAGAAATCTGGAAGGTGAGTGGTAGGGGTGTGTGAAGGGCACCACTCATGGAAATAACAACACAGGTTTCTGTGTACACTGGGTCCTAGGGAAGGAATGATGTGTCCTTTCCATATAGTTTAAGGTAAAAGGGCAAGTAATTCTTGATAACTAAAAGGCTTTGATCTGAATCTTAGATCCAGTATTGATCTATTAAATAATTCTTGAGGAATTAGGAAATTATAATTATATTTATAATTATAATTCTTCAATATCTTAGGAAAACCAATATTTTTAGGACTGAAAGTTCTGGAGTGAGCTTGATGTTTAAGTCAATTGATTCTTGGGTCTTAGAACAGAGTTGTCTACATATTTCTTCTGTTTAATTGACGTTCTATCTTTATTAAAAAATACACATTAATATCCAGGTAAACAAATCCATATCATTCTGATAATTAATTATCCTTCAATCTGACAAATAATTGCAAGTAATTGGAAACTGAATTGACATCTACCGGTTAAGTTTTGTCTGGGTATACCACCAAAAGAAGGGCCTACTGTCCTATCTCTAACCTGTTTCTCCCAGTTCCTGACCTTAGCTTTGACATTATACACAATTTCAGATAAAGTAGTTTTTCTGGCACTGGTGTTGGAGACTCAGAGAACATGGCCCATCCATCTGTACATTCTGTGCATTGGTTAAAAGCACAGACTTTGAAGCCAGATTTTCAAGGTTCAAAGCCTGGCTTCAGTACTGAAGAACCGCAAGAAACAAGGAAAACTACTTATACTTTCTGTGCCTTAGTTTACATTATCTTTAAAGTGGAAGCAATAATATTAGCACATAAGGTACTTATAGGGATTAAATGTGTTAGTATATGTAAATTTCTTAAACCATGCACTAGATAAACTTTATTTGCAAATATTTAAGTGAGCAGACTCTTTCATCAAATTTTAAAAGTTGTGGATTTCCCCACAATACAAATTAAAGGAGAAAATAAGTGTCAATTGTATTTATAATATTTGAGTAGGTTTTAGATGAGACAGTCTTCTAAAAGAGGTTAGTGATAAAGCTCACAAGCTTAAGTTTAAGCATTGTAAGGTTAGAAGAGGCAGAATGGGGTGGGAACTGGGGGGAAGGGGACAGAGACAGTAGCAACCCTGCTTGGAGAAAGCAGAGGAGGAGTGGGGATCTGTGAACTAGTGTCGTGCGTGGGTTGGTCAGTATTGTAGGGACCCTAGTGTTGTGCTGCCTATATTTGCATCAGCCTAGAGTGTACACACTGCACACAGTAGTGAGCTTTGGGGACCCAGATGATTAGGGCCTGGCACCCCCCCCCCCCACAGCTCCTAATTTAGTGGTGGTGGTGATAGAGGCCGCAACTTCCCACTTCCATAAGCAGCCCTGCTAAACCATGCACACCGTGTTAAGTGCTAAACTGCACTTAAAAGCAATTTGCTGGGGAGAATGATTTCAAGTAGCAGAATATGACAAAACTCTTTGAAAAGACAGCTCTTGAATTGGTGGGAAAGGAAGGACAAGATGGCGGTAGGTGCTATTGTGACAGGAGGACATTGTAGGTAGTAGGAAGCTGAGACAAAAGCCTGGTGGCACGGAATGGATGAACAAATTCAGAGCAAATCAGACAGTGGGACTGCAGGGGGAATGCAATTATAATCGTCCGTGCAGGAGGAGCGTCTGCAATCTCTGCTCACGTCCATCCCTTCCTGGCCTGGGAGTGCACATCTAACCCGCCTGAGGAAAGCTCCACTCATGGATCTCCTTCTCCCAATCAAACACCCCGTGCCTTTCGTCCTTTCTCTCCCTCCAGTGTGTGCTTTCCTGGCATACAGACTGATTGTAATTCTCCTCTAATAGGAGACTACTGGGAACTGACAAGGAGGGACTCAAAGATTGTGTAATCAAAAGCAATAAAAAGATTCATTTGAATGGGTGTCTAGCTCAGAATTCCCAAAATGTGCTCTTCGGCAAATGTAGAATAATGTGTGGCTCCTGTAAGGTGCTGGCTGATGTCCATCACCCTATCTGTCTTCCTTTACCACTTAGGTTCACTCCACCCGTAACTACTATTTTAAATCTATCTTTCTTTACAAGAACCATTTTCTCTTTAAATGGGACAAAGGAATTTAAGCTTATAGCTTCCCGCAAAGGCATGAAAACCGTTTAAATTGCACGGCATTGATGGATTCCCCCCCTTCCTCTAACCACAGGACACATGCTCTCCCTGGGTTCCCTTCATGCTTCGGTGCTGATGATAAAACTGCCACTCGGCACCGGCGAGGTCCAAACACTCTCTGTTCAGACCGCAGTCTGACCGGTGAAGCCGAAACAGGAAACCTGAGCCGCTGATCCTGGCCGCACACAGCATATTAAATGTCGCTCTGGCTAATGTTTCTCCTCTTGAATGTGAAATACATTTGCCGCAGCCTCCAGGTCCCGGTGTCCTAAGTGGTGCGGTGATTCTGAATTGTGTACCACGGACAAGCTGCAGAGGGCTCAGGGGAGAGGCTTTGAAAGGAAAAAATGATGTGCATACTGAAGTGTTCCAGCTCTGGGAGAGCCCTTAGCAAGAAAGCCTGCTTGCTTTTGGCTTCAATGAAGTTACTGTTCTTCCACTTGGCCCTTTCTGAAAATAATCTTCACAGCCAGACTGCAGTTCTTGTGCTGGCTGAGTGTAAAACTTTATGTATGAGAAATTTCACAAGAAATGTTAAATGAACATAAAAGACCTTACATTGGATTTCTGAGGGCCAAGACCACAAAACAAAACAGATTGAAAGAAACGATGTATTCTTTGTCGCTGACAATTACATGCACCTGACTCACCACTTCCAACAGCATTTTCACATCCAAGAAATAGTATATTTATAATTTAGAAAATGTTTTCTCACACTCTTACCTTACTTGAGCCTTGCAAATGTGTCATGGAGAGAAGCAAGGGAAAGCTATTACCCTCGCGGGGCTGGTGGGGAAACTGAGATACAGAAATGAAAATGGTTCAAAGTTATATGGCAAGAAGAGGTGATGGGGCCTACAACTGGAGGAAGAGCACCTGGAAGGAGGGAGGGCTGGTGTGCCCCCACCTGATGGCTTTGATGTAAGGGCACATGGTACAGCTTTTGCGTGTGGACACAACTACAGTAGGGATTTTACCGTACAAATGTGAACAGTGTAACCTAATCATTTGTACCTTCATATTAACAAGAAATTAAAAAAAATCATCTTGTTAAAAAAAAAGCAAAAACAAAAACAAAGAAAATCCCTTAGGCTTTGTGATTTAAGCTTACGTATCACATCACCTCCTAGTTGAAACACCGCTATCTCATAGGAACTTGCTGGGGAGAAGATCCCGCACCCAAAGCCTCTGAGAGAACTTCCCTGCCCTCAGAACACTCCACGGCTGGCTTCAGCAGCATTCATTATGTGAATTGCCAAAGTGGGCAGGCACTACGAATTCTCTTCTTTCCTATTTGTAAAATAGTTTTCTGTGTTGACTTATCAGAACACTGATACCACAAGAGCCTGCTGCATGTTGCTGGGCATGCAGTGATCATTTAGTGGGAACGTACTGACTTAGGGATTTTTGTTATCCTGGTGAAGAACGAGCACAAATGCACAGGGCGTGAGACTTGACATTATGTAGGACATTATATCAAAGTGATGTGTGTGTTTTTTCCCTGTCACTTTGATTCTTTTGAATATCATCAACACGACTGAACACATAACTTTTTCTTGGCATGCTTAAGTTAAAAAAATTAACATTTGGACGGTGGCCTGTAATCTTTTTTGAGCTTTAATATTTCTGAAATAGTATGATGGAAATTGTATATTTGGGACAGAAAGAGATCCTTGGATCATATTTAGGGACTCCTATGTTGGAAAAAATGTTGACTTGTCGCCTGGTGGTATCTGTTTCCACGTGATCCAACTGCACCAAAAGAAAAGACACCTTCCTCTCCCTGCATTCCCCCAGTGTTCAGGCAGATGGCGGTCCTTACCCAACCTGTACCCCTGCTTTTGGTATGATAGATGCTCGTGTTCACAGTTCTTTGTCCGACAGTCTTTCCCTGTGAACCCACTGTGCGCCAGGCACTGTGCTGGGCACAAAGGAGATACGGATTGCTGGAGGGTTTTCTGGTGCAGTGTGTATAAACGAGGCTGTGAATTCTGTTTTACGGGGTGAGGTAAGAGTTTAGAGACTAGGTAATGTTTGAATTAAAGAATGAAAATAAATGACTGTTCTCCAGGTGCATGAGAGAAGAATGCATGGTGTTCCAGTGAAGTGTGCAAGTTCAGTGACACCAACTCACCGACCCATCACTGGTTCAGGGATACCACCCTATGACTGGTTCAGGGACACCATCTCATCACTGGTTTAGTGACATCTTCCTGTGACTGGGTCAGTGCTTATGGCATGGAACACTGGGTGAGCACGTCACTTGGCAGTTAAGGAGTCATAGCTAAGATTGTAAATGGTCTTTAAGAGATGATAAAATGTGTATTATTTATTCTACCATTGTAAATTCCCTAACAGGGGAAGCTAAGGTATCGTGAACCAGTGTTGGGAAGGGGAGTGAACCAGAGTGGAATTGGTGGGGATTGAGAAAAATATAGCACAAGAGAAGAGACAGAGACAAAAGATGGGATTGGGAGGTCTGACTGAGCTGTGGCTACAGCCAGCACCAGAGCACAAAATCAGCTTTCTTTAACAGCATCTGACAGAGTTGTCTATGGGGAAGTAGCACAGTCAAAAGACATGTCTTTGGTCTTACAGTACAACTGGAAAATGTAAATAGCTTTAACAAAGACAAATCATCCTGTTAATGGGTTCTACTCAACTTTGTTAACATTTGACAAGAAGTAAGAAGGAAAAGATCACAAGGATCTCTGCACAGTTCTTAAACATTAACTAGACAAAGAAATATCTACATAACTTCTGGTTCAGTGACACCATCACTGAAGATCGTGAAGAAAGGAATATGGCTGTTTTGGGAAAAGAGGAGAAGCAGTTGGGGCTTCTTTCCCTGAATGCTCCCGGTTGCGGCGGCCCTGCCGCCTCGCAGCCCACTCTCCATGCTAAAGCCTGTTAGGAGATCCTTTGTCTCCGGTCAGGGTTAGAGTGCCGCCACTTGCTACCACTGACTCCATGAAAAGAATTATTGGCTCTTGCTATAATGTTCGTGCTAGAAACACAGACACCTGAGCAAAGAGGCTTTCCCAGCTTCTGCTGTATGTATGAATTTTAAAAGCTCTTCAGTGCAGGAAGTAAGTTTCCTTAAGAGGCTGAGGACGATAACACAGCTGTTTATAAATACTGTCAATCCACAGGTAGCCAGGACAAGCACAGAGTCATTTATCTGACATTCTAAGATTTTGAAAAAAATGTTAGTGACATGGTAGATGACAGTCCTGCTGATATTTTAAGTGGCAGCCAGAATCAGTTGCTAGCTGAATGGACAGATAGTCTCTGTCTCTGACCACTTATGCATCATAGCTCTCTGACGAATCCTTGCCACCTCCCTGTTTAATTCAGTGGATGTAGTAGAACTATATGCTTTCCATTCAGTTTTGTTTGTTTTCCAGCTTCGTTGGAAGGTCTGTAAGGCTAATACCTATGTATCAGAGTCCTGTGGGTAAGTGGGTCACACTTCATTAGAGTCATCTCTCTGTAACCAATTCTGGCACCGAGTTGCTCCTGGTGTTTAGACTGAGCTCTTTCCCCCTCACTATTTAGATTCCTTAAGATCCAGGGGATGTAAGTTGCAACTGTGCTCTCTTAGCATCAAGGCTGCATAATGACTGAGTCACCTTCCCGGAGCTCCCCGGAGATGGTGTGAAAGATGTCCTGCTGATGGCTGTGGTGTCTTCTCTCCACCAGCTGACTCTGGGATCAGTAGAGCACTTTGGGGAAGAAAAAGATGAAGTAAGATCAATGGCCTGCGAGAGACTGAGAAGGAGCCCCTTACTTAAACTTGTCTTGCTGAAGAGCCTCAGAACCTTTTGAAGTGGCACAACTTAAACCACTGGGTCACGGCCTCTGGAGAGGCTCTAATTTGCATTTGCACATTTGAAGTGGATGTTGTTGTGTTTCTGGTGTGTCTGTGCAGCGAAGGTGTCAGGAATGGCAGAGTAAACAACAGGCATGGTCAGACCACAATACCATCATGCTGTGCTGCTCAGATGAGCCTGTGGTCAGTCCGCAGGTGTCAGGACTTGGTTTGCTTTAAGGCTGTCAGTATTAGGAGACATTTTTCCCTGGGTATCCAGTCTTGGTTCAATTATCAAACTGTAAGATCAAATGACCTGAGGAAACCTCAAGACCATTATCTATCCCATTGTTTTCGTCTTCTTTTTAGACCATTTATAAACTGCAGTAGACAATGGGATGCTTTTCTCTTTCATAACTCAGCAGAAAAGGGTCTATTTTTCCCAACCCACACTATTATCTCCCACGCTCAAGAAATATAGATTTACCTAGATAGTCTGCAGTCTCCACTCTCTCCACTGTAAATCCCTTCCCTTCATATCTTGTTAAAGTTGACTAAGGCTTTTTAATTTTCCTCTCAAACCTTGTTTTAAGTTATTTGGATAGATTTAAAAAAAATTTAACATTTGTTAATTCTTTAGTACGTGCTTTGCATTATGGTAATGACTTTAACATGCATACCTTCTTCTCCTCTCTTAATGGGTAGGAGTTATTATTTTTTGCTATTTTTCAGGCTTAAGTAACTTGTTTAGGGTTAGATAGTAAATGATTGGTAAAGACAAGTTCAGATCTGTCTTATTCCAGACCCCATATTCCAGTCCCTAATGCTTTAACCCAATTGTTATTCACCAAGTCTCATGCATATGTTATGCTAAAAAGCCTTTGGGGTATTTTTTGGTAAAAATTTATAAGCTAATTATAAAATTATATTGAATGCTATTTTTTTCCTATTTCTTTTTTTTAAATTTCAGATTTATTACACGGTATACACATTTTGTTTACATAATTTGTATTTGTACATTTGAAGTGGATGTTGCTTCCATATGCAACATAGTAGGTTTTTTTATCCTCCGAGACAGAGTCTCACTCTGTTGCACTGGGTGGAGTACTGTAAAATCATCATAGCTCACAGCAACCTCAAACTTCTGAGTTTGAGAGACCCTCTTTCCTCAGCCTCTGAGCTGAAACGTCCACCTGCCTTGGCCTCCCAGAGTGCTGGGATCCATATGTTCACTTAAATGTTGGTCAACTAGTTCCAATTTCTTAGTGAGTACATGTGGTGTTTGTTTTTCCATTCTTGAGACACTTCACTTGGAAGAATGATCTCTAGTTTCATTCATGTTGTTAAAAAAGATACTAAATTGCCTTTTTTTTATGGCTTCTGGCTTTGCAGGACTCCGTAGTATACATATACCACATTTTATTAATCCATTCATGTATTGATGGGCAATTATGAATTATGCTGCTATAAACACTCTGGTGTAAGTGTCTTTTGCATAAAATGTCTTTTTACCTTTGGGAAAATGCCTAGTTGAAGTATTGCTGGATGAAAAGCTGTGTGTAGTTTTATTTTTTTATTTTTTTTTTAATTGTTGGGGATTCATTGAGGGTACAAGAAACCAGGTTACTCTGATTGCATTTGTAAGATAAAGCCCCTCTTACAATTGTGTTTTGCCCCCAAAAGGTGTGGTGCACACCAAGACCCCATCCCCCGCACTCCTTCCCTCTCACTGCTCTTCCTTTCCTCACCCCGCCCTCATTATTTCTCTGCTCTCCCCTCCCCTCAGCCCCACTGTGTCATTAATTGTCACTAATTGTCCTCATATCAAAATTGAGTACATGAGATTCATGCTTTTCCCTTCTTGTGATGCTTTACTAAGAATAATGAGTTCCACTTCCATCCAGGTTAATACAAAGGCTGTAAAGTCTCCATTTTCCTAATGGCTGAATAGTATTCCATAGTGTATACATATACCACAGCTTGTTAATCCATTCTAGGGTTGGTGGGCATTTAGGCTGTTTCCACATTTTGGTGATTATAAATTGAGCTGCAATAAACAGTCTAGTGCAAGTGTCCTTATGATAAAAGGATTTTTTTCCTTCTGGGTAGATGCCCAGTAATGGGATTGCAGGATCAAACGGGAGGTCTAGCTTGAGTTCTATGGGAGTTCTCCATACTTCCTGCCAAAAAGGTTGTATCAGTTTGCAATCTCACCAGCAATGTAAAAGTGTTCCCTTCTCTCCACGTCCATGCCAGCATCTGTAGTTTTGAGATTTTGTGATGTGAGCCATTCTCACTGCACTTAGATGGTGTCCCAGGGTGGTTTTGATTTGCATTTCTCTAATAATTAGGGATGTTGAGCATTTTTTCATCTGTTTGTTAGCCATTCATCTGTCTTCTTTAGAGAAGGTTTTATACATGTCACTTGCCCATTGATACATGGGATTGTTGGCTTTTTTCATGTGGATTAATTTGAGTTCTCTATAGATCCTAGTTACCAAGCTTTTGTCTGATTCAAAATATGCAATAATCCTTTCCCATTGGGTAGGTTGTCTATTTGCTTTGGTTGTTGTCTCCTTTGCTGTACAAAAGTTAATTAAGTCCCATTTGTTTATTTTTGTTGTTGTTGCAATTGCCATGTCAGTCTTCTTCATGAAGTTTTTCCCCAGGCCGATATCTTCCAGTGTTTTTCCTATGCTTTTTTTCAGAATTTTTATTGTGTCATGCCTTAAATTTAAGTCCTTTATCCAACTTGAATCAATTTTTGTGAGTGGAGAAAGGTGAAGGTCCACTTTCAGTCTTTTACATGTGGATATCCAGTTTTCCCAGCACCATTTATTGAATAGGGAGTCTTTCCCCCAAGGTATGTTCTTGATTGGTTTATCGAAGAATGGGTGGTTGTAAGTTGTTAGTTTCATTTCCTGGGTTTCTATATGATTCCAAAAGTCTATGTCTCTATTTTTCTGCTGGTACCATGCCATCTTGACCACTATGGCTTTGTAGTACAGCCTAAAGTCTGGAATGGTGATACCCCAGCTTTGCTTTTATTACTAAAAACAGCCTTAGCTACATGGGTTTTTTTCTGGTTCCATATAAAACACAGAATCATTTTTTCCAAATCTTGAAAGTATGATGTTAGTACCTTAATAGGGATGGCATTAACTAGGTAGATTGCTTTGGCAAGTATAGACATTTTAACAATGTTGATTCTTCCCAGCCATAAGCATAGTATGTTCTTCCATTTGTTAAGATCCTCTGCTGTTTCCTATCTCAGGATTTCATAATTTTCTTTATAGAGGTCCTTCACCTCCTTTGTTAGGTATAACCTAAGTATTTCATTTTCTTTGAAGCTATGGTGAAGGGAGTTGTGTCCTTAATTAGCCTCTCATCTTGACTGTTATTGCCATATACAAAGGCTACTGACTTGTGGATATTGATTTTATATCCTGAGACATTACTGTATGTCTCAGGATATAAAAGTCTGA
>CAUYON010129859.1:0-13648 GCA_963573935.1 Arctocebus calabarensis | reverse complement strand
GCATTTGCGTTTCAATAATGGCATGATGGTGACCTGCTCCAAAGATCGTTCCATTGCCGTGTGGGATATGGCCTCCCCAACAGACATTACTCTCCGAAGGGTACTGGTTGGACACCGAGCTGCTGTCAATGTTGTAGACTTTGATGACAAGTACATCGTTTCTGCATCTGGGGATAGAACTATAAAGGTAATAAGGCATTTTTCCATAAGAATAGGGGAATACATGTGAAGATAAAGAGCAATTTCTTTTCTTTTTTTTTTTTTTTTTGAGGCAGAGTTCTTACTTTGTCACCCTTGGTAGAGTGCTATGGCGTCATAGCTCATAGCAACCTCAAACTCCTGGGCTCAAGCCATTCTCTTGCCTCAGCCTCCCAAGTTGCTTGGACTATAGGCTCCTGCCACAACACCCGGCTATTGTTGTTTTTTTTGTTTTTTTTTTTTGTTTTTTTTTTTTTTGGTTGCAGTTGTCGTTTTAGCTGGCCTGGACTGGGTTTGAACCTGCCTGCCTTGGTGTATGTGGTTGGCGCCCTACCCACTGAGCTACGGGCACCCCTGCAGCTTTTTTTTTTTTTTTTTCCTGTTAGAGACAAGGTCTTACTCTGGCTCAGGCAATCCATCCGCCTCAGCCTCCCAATTGCTGGGATTACAGGCGTGAGCCACAATTTCATATTTAAACATCACCATAGAATAACATAGTTTTTAATTCAGAGACAAGTCTGCGTGTTAAAATGGTAATAAGTAATACAAGTTATGCGACAATTTTGGCTAGGTATTTTATTCCTACAAATAATGATGAGTATACGAAGAGCAGGAGTAAATTTAGGTTCCAGAAGAACAGACAAACCCTATAAGAGTGATTCAATTTGAGGAATTCTCATAAGATAGCACCCAGCTTACAAATGAGCACTATATTATTATGAATTAATAATACAGACATAATGAATTATGTCTTTTGTTTGTTTGGGATGTTGACTTCGCCCCAATGGTTTAGTCCTATATTCTGCTTCCCTAAGATTACAGATGCCATAGATTTTTTTCCCAGTAAAAGCACCTAATCAATTCCTCGATGCTGTTATCTATTTCAGGTGTGGAACACAAGTACTTGTGAATTTGTAAGGACCTTAAATGGACACAAACGAGGCATTGCCTGTTTGCAGTACAGAGACAGGCTTGTAGTGAGCGGCTCTTCTGACAACACTATCAGGTGAGCAGCAGGTGCCCTTTCCCAGAAAGGCTGGTTATTATCCTGGCATTCATTATTTTTACACAGAATATACCAGCATTCAACTATGTTTATAATCATTGACTCTTCCTTTCTGTAGCTTCTTACAGGTCAAAAGTTTGCCCCAACCAGAGATAGCACAACAAAGCTTTTTACTGATGTGTTTCCTTCCTTTTAAAGTTTTACCACCAGCTAGACCTGTTTCAGAGGTTCTGCTTATATGAGGAAGTGGGCAAGAAGGACAGGTAGATGAAAGTTGAAGGCCCTTTTAATTTCTCCTGTCTACAGTTTAAAAGTACTAAAAAATTCAGGCGGTACCTGTGACTCAGTGGGTAGGGTGCCGGCCCCATATACCGAGGGTGGTGGGTTCGAACCTGGCCCCGGCCAAATTGCAACCAAAACTAGCTGGGCATTGTGGCAGGTGCTTATAGTCCCAGCTACTCGGGAGGCTAAGGCAAGAGAATCGCCTAAGCCCAGGAGTTGGAGGTTGCTGTGAGCTGTGATGCTATAGCACTGTATTGAGGGCGATAAAGTGAATTTCTATCCCTTAAAAAAAAAAAAAAGCGCTAATAAATGACTAAAGCCCACTTCTCTATGCCATTGTTTTTACTTATTTTTTTAATTTCATTTATTTACTTATTTATTTAGTTTATTTTTTTATTTTTGAGACAGAGCCTCAAGCTGTCACCCTGGGTAGAGTGCAATGGCATCACAGCTCACAGCAACCTCCAATTCCTGGGCTTAAGCGAGTCTCCTGCCTCCACCTCCCAAGTAGCTGGGACTACAGGTGCCTGCCACAACACCCGGCCATTTTTTTTTTTTTTTTTGGTTTCAGCCATCATTGTTGTTTGGCCAGTGGGGCTGGATTCGAACCCGCCAGCTCAGGTGTACGTGGCTGGCGCCTTAGCCCGCTGAGCCACAGGTGCCAAGCCTATTTATTTAGTTTTTGAGAAAGAGCCTCAAGCTGTCGTCCTGGATAAAGTGCTGTAGCATCACAACTCACAGCAACCTCCAACTCCTGGGCTCAGGCAATTCTCCTGCCTCCCCCTCTCACGTAGCTGGGACTACAGGTGCCTGCCACAATGCCCAGCTATTTTTTGGCAGTCATCATTGCTGTTTGGCGGGCCGGGGCTGGATTTGAACCCGCCAGCTCAGGTGTATGTGGCTGGTGCGTTAGCCGCTTGAGCCATGGGTGCCAAGCCTACCACTGTTTTTTAAAAAAGGAAAAAGATTTGTTTCCCTACTAGAAATTTTGCAGCTTTGTCTTAGCATTATCTGATTGGCCAGAGAGTAACTTGTCTTTGAAATTATGACAAATCCACAATTGAAGTATTTTTTCCTTCACAAATATGAATGACACAGATATGATTAGAATTTGGAAGTTTTATCCATCCATCCTCTCCCTTCTTACATTGAAGTAATAAAAGGATGGAGAGGCCATTAAAAAAATAACAGAGCTCCTATTTTGTCTGAGGAAATTTTCACTCCTAATACTCACTTGGATGTGACCTGAAAGCATACAGTTTTTATAAATTAGTATACAAAAGTTTTTGAGAAAGACTTCCCTGGACAGTGAATGAAAGCAAGTGTCTCAGTGGCAGAATGAGAGGTGCTTTGTGAGAACAGGAGTCATGGATGTTCTGGGTCTCATTTAGAGTGGTGATTTCAGGAAGCATTACTTTCTTGACTTTATTGTTTCCTTCTTAGGCAACTGTGTGTATTGAATTCATCCTTTTTATGTCTGGGAGAACCTGGTTACAGAATTATATAAAGCAGTGTTTTTTAACATTTTTACCTCATGGTACACTTGAATTTCTAGTTAAGCTTCCATCTCACACTTAAATTATGTTGGTCACCAAAAAAAAAAAGAGTATAATAAGAATATACTTACTGTGCTTTGAACTTCTTTCAAAAATAATTTAATGATCTCTGAAAATTTTCATGGCACACCTAAGATCCTCTCAGCATACCAGTGTGCCACGGTACACCAGTTGAAAATTACTGATACAAAGCATTGTGCTTTGAAAATTCATACTACATTTGAATTAAACCATACATTTTTCTACTGAGTTACATGGCAGAAAGGAAATAAATTACATTGAGTGCAATACATTTTTGTATGGGTGGTGATTGATTTTACTTTTATGGATTTTTTTTTTTTTTTTTTTTTTGTAGAGACAGAGTCTCACTTTATCCCCCTTGGTAGGGTGCCATGGCGTCATACAGCTCACAGCAACTTCCAACTCCTGGGCTTAGGCAATTCTCTTGCCTCAGCCTCCCAAGTAGCTGGGACTACAGACATCTGCTACAACGCCCGGCTATTTTTCTGTTTTGCAGTTCTGCCAAGGCCAGGTTTGAACCCGCCACCTTCGGTACATGGGGCCAGCACCCTACTCGATGAGCCACAGGCACTGCCCACTTTTATGGATTTTTAAAAGATGTATGAAGTATATCATTATACAATTCCAGTCTTTGAAAAGAATACATGAAAATTCACTTGACTTAATTTTCTCTTCCAGATTATGGGACATAGAATGTGGTGCATGTTTGCGAGTGTTAGAAGGCCATGAGGAATTGGTTCGTTGTATTCGATTTGATAACAAGAGGATAGTCAGTGGGGCCTATGATGGGTGAGTTTGCCAACAGAGTTTTAAAAATATCCATATCTTTCTTGTGTGTGTGTGTGTGAGAGAGAGAGAGAGAAAGACAGAGCCTCAAGCTGTCACCCTAGATAGAGTGCTATGGCATCACAGCTCACAACAACCTCCAATTCCTGGACTCAAGTGAGTCTCCTGCCTCCGCCTCCCAAGTAGCTGGGACTACAGGCGCCTGCCACAACGCCCAGCCATTTTTTGGTTGCAGCCGTCATTGTTGTTGGGTGGGCCCGGGCTGGATTTGAACCCGCCAGCTCAGGTGTATGTAAGCTGGCACCCTAGCCCATTGAGCCACAGGCGCCGAGCCATATCTTTCTATTTTTAATTTCAAAACATAAAGAGAGCAAATGTTTGTATATAGCTTTTATAATACTCCAGTCAGGGCTATAAAAAAATCTACATTTTTACTCCTCCTGGTTTGTGATGTTAAACATAACTTTTCCTTGTCTCTAAAAGCTTTTAGATTTTATAGAAAGTATCTGATAACAAAATTCCTTTCTCTAATCTACTTCTCCTTTGTTTACTCTATTTGAAATAGTCTCTTCAACCATTCTATTGTACATATTTGCATATGATTTTCATTAACATTTTGGTCATCTGATTATATATTTGTCTGTTTGGGGCCTATAAAACAAAGAATCAGACAAACCCAGTGTAACAGGATACGCATGTAAAATGGTAACTTGTTAACAAAACAGAAACACTTGAGGGCAGTATTTGGGTAGCTTAGTGAGGTAGGGTCTTGAATTTTGATTTCTTTGAGTAATTTCTAAAAATAAAGCTCTCTTGTCATCACTTCTTCTGTTTCATTTAGAATGAATTCAGTCGTCTGGATTTTTCTTCTAATTTTAGTGATTATGGAGTCCATTCATGTTGTGAATAGATTCTATGGCCAACAATGCAAAGCACAGAATAAATATATACAAAAAGTATATTCACTTATGAAGGACTCTTCATCATTTCTTCTTGTCAGAGAACGATTTGGGAGGTGAGGCATGGACAGCTAGAGTTCAAATACTGGCAGCTTTTCATTAATAAATATCAGAAACTCCTTATAACATTATCTTAGTTTTTGAACTAACTGTATTAATACATGTAGCCAACTCACTTCCTATTTGAGTCAGCCATCCTTGTCATACCCTTTGAAAATTGTTCAGGGTGTGATGACATGTTCCATTTAGGTCAGGACTGTATTTTCTCATTGCCTTGTCTTTATCTGTACCCACCTTTCTTAGGATTTGAGTGCAATATACTTGAAGAGACTATAAATTTTTGTTTTTTTTTAGACAGTCGCACTTCATCACCCTGGGTAGAGTGCTGTGGCATTGTCATAGCTCACAACATGCTCTCAAACTCTTGGGCTTGAACAATCCTCTTGCCGCAGCCTCCCAAGTAGCTTGGGATTATAGGTATATGCCACCACTCCTGGCTTGTTTTTGTCTTTTTTGTAGATGGGATCTGTCTTGGCTCAGGCTAGTCTTGAATTCCTTAGCTCAGGCAATCCACTTCAGCTTCCCAGAGTGCTAGGATTACAGGGGTGAGCCACTGAGCCCAGCCTATAATTTATTTTTGAAATGGCTAGGATTTTCTTCTTTAAATCAAAATATGTGGGTTTACTTATATAAACTCCAGTGCTCTTGAATGGACCTCAGCCCCCTGGTACATGTGACTTGGGCCATTCTTAGAACTGACCAGAAAAAGGATACCTCATTGTTACAGATTTCTAGGTGTAATCTCTTGTAATTAAGAGTTCTAGGCTCGGCACCTGTGGTTCAGCGGGCTAAGGCACCAGCCATGTAAACCTGAGCTGGCGGGTTCGAATCCAGCCTGGGCCCGCCAACCAACAATGACAGCTGCAACCCAAACAAAAGTAGCCGGGCATTGTGGCGGGCACCTGTAGTCCCAGCTACTTGGGAGGCAGAGGCAGGAGATTCGCTTGAGCCCAGGAATTGGAGGTTGCTATGAGCTGTAATGCCACAACACTCTACCCAGGGCAACAGCTTGAGGCTCTGTCTCAAAAAAAAAAAAAAGAGTTCTAATGTATAAGAGCTCCTCTTGACCCAGAATTATGGTATAACTTTACCGTTATCTTCAGTTTCATTAAAGCTAACCTGTTTCTAGGGTGGTGCGTGTGGCTCAGTGAATAGGGTGCCGGCCCCATATGCCAGAGGTGGCAGGTTCAAACCCAGCCCTTACCCCACCCCCAAAAGCTAACCTGTTTCTCATTTTTAGGTTAATCATGTACATTTGTACATTTTCCCCTGTTAGACCAATAACCTCTACCCAAGAATGAATCCAAGAACCAAGTCTACAAAATAAAAAATTTATATATATTCCTTGTGAACTGGATTTATCATATAAACTATATTCACCATCCATATTTATTGGCATGGTTTTTTGCTCTGTTCTCCCCTGTGTTCTCTTAATTTTGCCCTTACCTGCGATTTTTGTCCCCCTTTTGATCTTTAGGAAAATTAAAGTATGGGATCTTGTGGCTGCTTTGGACCCTCGTGCTCCTGCAGGGACACTCTGTCTACGGACCCTTGTGGTAAGAACCTTATTGCTCAGAGGAGGTTGTAGAGTAGATATGGGAAGAAATTAAATGTTGATGTGCTGTGGAATATAGATTTGGATTTAATAGTTAAAACGTCAAAAAACCTTCTACTAAGTGAAAAAGCAACCAATAGTTGACAACAAAATATGTTTATATAATGCCTTTTACGCAATAGTGCTTTAGATGCTGTGTATGGAGAGGAATGTAGCAGCTGTTTAACAGCTGCACAGCAACCCTACACAACAGTTTAGTACAGGAAGTGAATAAGAATTCTGTATCCATCAGAAACAGCAGGGGGTACTAAGGGATGAGAATATAATCATTCAAATTGGAACCTGTCCAAAATCTAAGGACCTGCACACCTGTGTGTTTAAAAAATACTCTGGGAATTAGCATGAACCCCCTGGTCTTGCAAGGGGGTTGTGAATACATTCACCATCCCCGGCCTCTGTGTGCATATTGTTTTCATTTCTCTTGGGTAGATATCTAGGAATGTGATTTCTGGATCCTATGATAAGTATACATTTAAATTTAAAAGAAACTACTGGGGCCTGGCTTAGTGGCTCATGTCTATAATCCCAACACTCTGGGAAGCTGAGGCAGGTGGATGGCTTGAGCTCAGCAAGACCAGCCTGAGCAAGAGTGAGACCCTGTCTCCAAAAATAGTTCAGGTGTTGTGGCAGGCACCTGTAGTCCTAGCTACTTGGGAAGCTGAGGCAAGAGGATCACTTAAGCCTAAGAGTTTGAGTTTGCTGTGAGGTATGACACCATGGTGACAAAGTGAGACTCTGTCTCATAAAAAATGAAAATAAAAGAAACAACTGGCTGGGTGTGGTGGCTTGCATCTATAATCCTAGCACTTTGGGAGGCTAAGGCAGGAAGATAGCTTGAGCTCAAGAGCTCGAGTTCCAGACTAGCCTGAGCAAGAGTGAGACCCCCATCTCTATTAAAAATATTAAAAATTAGCTGGGTACTGTGGTGGTCACCTGTAGGCCCAGCTACTTGGGAGGCTGAGGCAGGGAGATCACTTGAACCCAGGAGTTTGAGGCTGCTATGAGCCAGGCTGATGGTACTCTAGCCTGAGGCAACAGAGTGAGATTCTTCAATGAATGGATAAATAAACAAATAAAAGAAACTACAGAATGAGACTCTGTCTCTGAACGAATGAATGAAACTGCCAAGGTATTTCCCAAAGTGGTGTTATGGGATTCTGCAAATGTAAAACATTATGCATTTTCACTAACAATGTATAAGAGTTCCCACATCCCTGTCAGCACTTGGTATTGTCTATATACATATATCCCAATACAATTTTTGTATTGGTATTTCAGGACTCCAGGCACCTGCCACAACACCTGGCTATTTTTTTTTGTTGCAATTGTCGTCGTTTAGCAGGCCTGGGCCAAGTTCAAACCCACCTGCCTGGGTGTATGCAGTCAGCGCCCTAACCACTGAGCTATAGGAACCAAGCCAAGTAGTATTCCATTGTATGGTTATACCACAATTTATTCATCCATTTGCCAGTTGATGAACATTTGGGTTGTTAAACTTTGTTTGGCTATTCCATATACAATTTCTATAAACATTTACATGCAAGTCTCAGGATGAGCCTATGCTTTTATTTCTCCCAGGTGAATACCTAGGAGCAAGATGATTAGGTTTTATGGTGAGCATATGTTTAATATTTTTAGAAACCTCCCAGACTGTTTTCCAAAGTGGTTGTACCATTTTACATTACAGTAAATAGTGTATGAGTGTTCCAGTTATGCCACATCCTCACCAATACTAAGCATAATCTTTTCAGTTTGATGTATTCTAATAAGTATAGTATCAAGAGTAGAACTTCTTTGTGGTTTTAGTTTGTATATTTCTAATGATCAATAATGTTGAGCATCTGAGGACCAGGCACGGTGGCTCATGCCTGTAATCCCAGCACTCTGAGAGGCCAGGGCAAGCGGATTGCCTGAGCTCATGAGTTTGAGACCAGCCTGAGCTAGAGCTAGACTCCACCACTAAAAATAGTCAGGGTTTGTGGTAGGCACCTATAATCCCAGCTATTTGGGAGACTAAGGCAAAAAAATCGCTTGAGCCCAGGAGTCCACGGTTGCTGTGAGCAGTGATGCCACAGCTCTCTACTGGGGGCAACAAAGTGAGACTCTGTCTCAAAATAATAACAACAATAATAATCATGGGCTCAGTGCCTGTGGCTCAAGCGGCTAAGGCGCCAGCCACATATACCTGAGCTGGTGGGTTCGAATCCAGCCTGGGCCCGCCAAACAACAATGACGGCTGCAACCAAAACATAGCTGGGCGTTGTGGCGGGCACCTATAGTCCCAGCTACTTGGGAGGCGGAGGCAGGAGACTCGCTTGAGCCCAGGAATTGGAGGTTGCTGTGAGCTGTGATGCCACGGCACTGTATCTAGGGTGACAGCTTGAGGCTCTGTCTCAAAAAAAAAAAAAAATCATGTTGAGCATCTGTTAATGTGGTTGCCATTTGTATATACGTTGATGAAGGATCTGTTCAAATGTTTTACCCTTTTGTACTTGAGTGTTTTTTTTTTTGGAATTGAGAATTTTATACATATTCTGGATTGTAAGTCCTTTATTGGATTTACGATGTACAGCTATTTTCTCCCAGTCCATAACTTGTTTCTTCATTGTCTTAAAAGTGTCTTTGGGCCAAGTGCGATGGCTCATGCCTGTAATCCCAGCACTTGGGAGGCTAAGGCACGTGGATTTTCTGAGATTAGAAGTTCAAGACCAGCCTGAGCTACAGTGAGCCCCAGGCTCTAAAAATAATAGCAGGGCATTGTGGCGGGCGCATGTAGTCCCAGCTACTTGGGAGGCTGAGGCAAGAGAATCGCTTGAGCCCAAGAGTTTGAGGTTGCTGCGAGCTATATGCCATGGCACTCTACAAGGGCAACCAAGTAAGACTCTATCTCCAAAACAAAAAAGAAAAGAAAGAAATTATTCCTCTCTACCCATGCCTGGAAAGGAATCTTATAATTTTGGGTAAAAGAAGTCAGGAACAAAAGAATACATACTGTACAAATGTATTTATATGAAATTTAAGAACAGAATAATTGGATTAATAATGGTAGCATTCACCAGGCACTGTGGCTCACACCTATTATCCTAAAACTCTGGGAGGCTGAGGCAGGTGGATTGCTTGAGCTAAAGAAGAGTTTTAGACCAGCCTAAGCAAGAGAGAGATCCCATCTCTATAAAAATAGCTGGGCATTGTGGTGGGCACCTGTGATCCCAGCTACTTGGGAAGATGAGGCAAGAGGATCACTTGAGCCCAAGAGTTTGAGGTTTCTGTGAGCTGTGACACCGTGACATTCACTCTACCAAGGGTGACAAAGTGAGACTCTGTATCAGAAAAAAAAAAAAAGTAACATTGGAATAAAGGTAATATTGACTAAGTAAGTATTATGAGATTACTTTCCAGGATACTGGAAACATTTTACATCTTTTTTTCTTTTTTTGCAGTTTTGGCTGCAGCTAGGCTTAAACCCGCCACCCTCGGCATACAGGGCCAGCCCCCTACTCCTTGACCCATAGGCACCGCCTTAGGTTATTTTTTTTAGAGACAGTCTCACTTTGTCACCCTCAGTAGAGTGCTGTGGCGTCACAGCTCCTAGCAACCTCCAGCTCCTGGGCCCAGGTGATTCTCTTGCCTCAGCCTCCCGAGTAGCTGGGACCACAGGCGCCTGCCACAACACCCGGCCATTCTTTCATTGCAGTTTGGCCAGGGCCGGGGCCAGGTTCAAGCTCACCACCCTCGGTATATCGGGCTGGCGCTCTACTCACTGAGCCACAGGTGCCTCCCAACATTCTACATCTTGATTCAGGTGGTGGTTATTGCCAGTAGTGTGCTAGAATAGACTGATACTGTCTTATGAGAGCCAACTATTAGATACTCAAGAATTTTATATCCTGGTTGACCATACGTGGATAGCTTGAAACTGTCTTAAGAGTTTTTATGCCATGAAAATCTACCAATGGTTTTACAAATTGGGGGAATTTCCTTGGTAAATATTTATCAGCACACTTATTGCTTATGAACCCTTGGCCTCTGGTTGTATAAGGAACTTAAAGACACAGAGAAATAAGAAGGCCAGGGAGGTACTAAAAAATGCTTTCATCCAGCCTTAAGCCGAAGGGCATTGTTAGGAAGAATCTAGCATGCTATTTAATGTGTTTTGGCCAAAGAATATTCTATTGTTTACAGTTGCTTTTTTATCCTACCTTTGACTAAAGTAAGTTTTCTCTCTATATTTTTGAAACTCTAAATGATAGGAAAAAATTAACAGTATAGCCTTTATGTCCTTATTGATTTTGAGTGGTTCAAATTCTTACCCTTTTTGTTTCTGCTTCTTTAGGAGCATTCTGGAAGAGTTTTTCGACTCCAGTTTGATGAATTCCAGATTGTCAGTAGTTCACATGATGACACAATTCTCATCTGGGACTTCCTAAATGATCCAGCTGCACAAGCAGAACCTCCCCGCTCCCCTTCCCGAACATACACCTATATCTCCAGATAAATAACCATATACTGACCTCATACTTGCCCAGGTATGGAAAAGAATTATATACATAACACTGTGCATAGGAGATGGAATACTGGCAATAAGCTGTTGCTAATTTCATGGAGCTTTCTCATGCCCTTGGTCTCACCAAGTCCTGTAAAGCAGAGGAACCAGAGGAACCAGACAATGTAAGACAGAGCTGGAACTGCCACAGTGGTTGGTATCTTTCACCAACATAGCCAGCCTCATATCTAGATGATTCTGGAATCCTATTGTATGGTAGAACTAATCATTTCTGCCTTAAGTATCTAATAGGATTATTATGAAAATAAGGAGATTTAAATCAGTTTGAAAATTAAGGACTATAATGACCCAAAAGCCTGTGCTTTTGTACAGATCAAAAAATACCTGTAATAGAGTCTGGGTGTGGTGGCTTATATCTGTAATCCTAGCACTCTAGAAGCCAAGTTGAGAGGATCACTTGAGCTCAGGAGTTTGAGACCAGTCTTAGCAAGAGTGAGTCCCTATTTCTACAAAAAGTAGAAAAACTAGCTAGGCATGGTGATACGTGCCTGTAGTCCCAGTTACTCAGGAGTCTGAGGCAGTAGGATCACTTGAATCCAGAAATTTGAGGTAGCCATAGGCTGTAATGTGTAATGACACTGCTGCCCTCTAGCCAGGGTAACACAGACTCTGTCTCAGCCACCACCACCACCCCCTCAAAAAGATACCCACAGTAGAGACCCTTTGAAGCCAAGTAGCCGATCTAATGTGTGAATGGAATTATCTCTTGGTAAGATTTCACACTAATATCTAGGCAGCCCTGCCTTGTTAATATCATTCAGTTGTAAAAAGTGCTTTTTTTATCCTTAGCTCCACTCTCCACCCCCCTACAAAAAGAATTCCTGTCTTTTGACCTCAGAAATAGGTCTCTAACCTCTCATTCAAACAGGCCCAGATCCTAAAAATAGCAGATTGCCTATACATACTATAATATATTCAGATCATACCCGATGTCCTAACCAGTTCAAATGCCCTAGGTTATCACAGGTTAGGGAAAGCTGTCCTAGCCACTGTGAGCATTGCTGTGGTTAGAATTTCTATCTCCCACACTTGATTCAGTTCTGGTGCCCTTCTCTGAACCTCTTTTTGCAGTGTTTCTTCTGAGGGAGGTAGTTCACACCATGCTGAGCTCACTCACCTCAGCACTCCCTGCTCTCAAAGAGGACATAGTGCTTCCTTGTTCTTAAGCTTCCTCAGCCAAGTCACACAGGCTGTGTACCCTTGGACAAGTAGCCTCCCAGGGCCTGCAGTACCTAGCTCACAGAGTTCTTGCAGGGACTGCATGGAGATACTGTATGGAAGTCTTAGTGCTTAGTGCAGTGCATAGCGCATGACACATTATCAACAAAAAGTGGTTTTTATTATCAATATTGTGATCACCATATACCCATGCCCTTCTTTTGCCAGATTTCTCTCTTCCTTTTACTTCCATGGCATTTTGCCATTTTTACTTTTCTTCCTGGCTCTCTGATTGTTTGTGTCTCTTTAGCCTCTTGCTCCTAAAACAGAGTCTGTGTCTGGCTTTTTCTTCCTAATCTAAGTTGTCCTCCTTGGGAATAAGCTTGCTGAATCTCTTCCCACAGCTTTAGCTCTCATCTCAATGTAAATGACTCTCACATTTTCATCTCCAGTTCTAACCTCTACGTTACTCTCCCAGCTACATTTCTAGCTGCTTACCTTGAAGGTACTAGAAGCACTCATTCTCAGTCAAACTGTCCCCTACACAGGCACACGGCAAGGCCAGCTTCCCTCAACTCCCCCACTTCTTTAGTGCCACTTCTTTAGTGGCACCACTGTTTTCATGGCTCCTTGGGGTAAAGTGCCCTGAGTCACCCTCACACACACCCCTGCAATCCAGGGATCAGGTGAAAGCTATACCAACCATGGTCAGTCTTAGCCTGAAGACATAACTTTGTTTGTTTGTTTTTGAGATAGAGTCTTTCGCCTTGAGTAGAGTCTCATGGTATCACAGCTCATAGCAATGTCAAACTCTTAGGCTTGAGCAATCCTCTTGCCTCAGCCTCCCAAGCAGGTGGGATTACAGGCACCTGCCACAACAGCTAGCTAGTTTTTCTATTTTTGTTAGAGACAAGGTCTCAAACTCCTGAGCTCAAGAAATCCACACACCTCAGCCTCCCAGAGTGCTAGGATTACAGGCATGAGCCACCATACCCAGCAAAACCATGCCTTTTGTATAAGTCCCTTATCAGGTCAGGTAGACTGTGACAGAAGCTCTTGCATAACATGGGCAGAGAGCAGACATTAGGAAGAACTCTAAGTCTCTCTCCTAATTGGCAACGAAGTGAATATTTTCCTCATAGAGCAGGTAAAAAAGGGGAAGGGGGCTAATAAGTATTTGCTCTGTTTTTACACAGGACTCATTGAAGTTGCGGTATTTAACATATCTGCCAACACCAGGACGAACAATAGTAACAACCAAACAATTACCCAGTTTCCCTGGACTATCCTAGGAGCAGGACTTTGAGACTCCTGTTGGGACACAGTTGGTCTGCAGTTGGCCCAGGATGGTCTACTCAGCACGGCTGACTGCTTTAGTGCTGCTATCAGAAGATGTCTTCTATCTTTCATGAATGATTGGAACTTTTAAACCTCACCTCCCCT
>CAUYON010129857.1:0-15299 GCA_963573935.1 Arctocebus calabarensis | reverse complement strand
ACCGTAGGTGTGATCCCACCAATTGCCCTCCCTCCACCCATACTCTCCCCTCCCCTCCCCACCCGTTCCCCTATCCCTGTAAATTTACCAGCCACGACTCGGACATGGTGTTTTTGTGAGATAATACATTTCGTTATTGTTTCAATCAACGTGAACTGGGTTTTCTGGTACTTGCATCTGAAGGCCCTCTACTTGATCATCCACTTTCAATTGTGTAAACAGAATTAGCATTCATTAATGCTCCCTTCCTAGAGGACTCATCATAGCACATTTACCTTTCTCTCCCCACACAAGACTGTGCCCTCATCAATACCTGGGCATCTTTAACGTCCTGCACAGTTCTCAGCACACAATAGGTTGATGGGGTAAGGAGTGAGTCCCTTGGTAATCCCCCCAACCAGGCCACTGAATTACAAATTATTAAGAGGAAGGTAAACAAAAAGAAATAAAGAGAAGGAAGAGCCTTTTCAAAGAGAACAAGGCTAATAACTGAAGAGATATCAGTATTTGGGATTAATTAGTATCTTCAAATTTGGTTTATGGTGTCCCTACTTGCAACAGGGAAAGGAAACTGCAACAAAATTAAGGCAAGTGAACCCACCTCAGCCCTCAGACCCTTATGAAGAGTCCAGACTTTATGTCATTTCAAACCTTGATGCCAGCATTTATCAGCAATTCTACCTCAAAGCAACTGAGTTTTAGTTTTCTTCTGGCAAAGCTGCTTGAGGCTTAAAACAAGGTTAAACGTAAAAAGAACCTGTCATAATACCTGGGCCAGATTCATAACTAAGATCGTGTGGGGAGACATGAGAGATAAGCAAATTGTTATTCTTCTTTCTTTGTTTGAACTGAGAAAGATTTCCTTAAGGGAGCCGCCCTCTCAGCTCCATTCTCCTGAAGCTCAGGTCCCCGAATCCTGTCTCTGTTCGTGCCTGAGCTTAGCCTGCATACGACTGTGGAGATGAAGGCAGGACTGTTGTGACGGGAGCATTATCCTTTTCTAGTTAGAAAATAAACTGAAATGGAAGAAGTACAAAGATGGAGTGAGAAGAAAGGAGGGGAATGCCTATTTGCTGGAACCTTATTTGGGGAGTGTGGAGCAGCTGTTTTCCAGCCTTGAATTCAGGGAGGTGGTTATTATTAACCTCCATCTTACAAATAAGAACACCTAAGCTTAGGAAACATAAGAACTTGCCCCAAACCATGTGACTTGTTGGAGGCAGAGCTAAAATCCAAGTCCATTTTATTCCAAAGGAAGGGAGAGGCCAAGGAGCCAGAGTCAGGGAATCTGGTGTCCTCACACACCACAGAGAATCAAAGGAGATTGAGATGACACAGCCAGTTTCCCCCCAAGTTTCAGTTTCCCCCCACTTGCATTTTCCTCCCAAGTCTTGAGAGAGGACATATTAGTAATTTATTCCCTGCAGTTGGTGCAACATAATTCCCTGACCAAGTATATTCAGGCCAGTCCACAGGGGGACCAGAAAAAATGAAGTACAACTCTTAGGAATCATGTTCTTTACATGAAAATAGATCAGGCAACGGGAGGGGGCCAACTGAAAATAGCCTGAGGGAGTGAGAGACAAAACATGTGAAAAGTGAGGCGGAGGCTGAGACAGCTGTGCTGTGGGGAAGGAAGGGCGCTGTGCGGAGAGAAGAGGGGTTGAAGAAGAGAAGAGGTGGATTTTTTTCCCCATATTTTTTTAAAGCATTCATTCATTCCCCAAGGCAAAATCACTCCCCCATATTTTAAATTATGTCAGTTAGTGAAAGTACCACTTCCTTGGCATTTGCCTGATAGGAGCATTCATTTTCTGAAAGAAACAGACAAATAAACAAACAAAAGGGATAGTTAGGGAGGTAAAATTTCCCCCAGATTTGAAACTGATGCATCATATATAAAAGTATAGAAAAGCATCACCCACCGGGGGTGCCTAGCTATAACTATTATTAGCACTTTTATGTTAATATCTGTCTCTATAAATATCTCTGTTTGACATATATGTATGGGTGTGTGCACATATGTATCTCCATGTTTGCAAAGTAACAAACACAAACAGAATCTTCCAGTTCCTAAAACGTGATATACGTTGCATGGCTCTAAAGGCTCCAGAATCACCTGTGTTCTCGTTAACATTAAATTCTTGTCTTCTCATAGACTTTGAGTCTTTATGTATGTCCTATCACTTCTGCATCATAAAATACATTTTAAAAATACTAATTAAATCTACATATCCCACCATCTCCTACCTCATTTCTCATCTCTACCTCTTGAAAGGATTGTCTTGTCTTCCTGAGCTCCTGCCATTTCATCTCTAAATTACTACTGTGTTAAAACTACTCTCTCACCCTCTGTCTCTCTCTATGTATAATTTATGTATATAGTTATATATATACATATAATTAATAATTTCTTGTTTTAGAAATTTACTTCATTTGCCATGTATATGTATCACTATGAAAGTTTTGAGGCAGACTGTGTTATGATCCATTATTTCTCTTCCAAAAATCACAGATGACCAGCCTCCTCTCTGATTCACCCAAGCAAGTTGCAACTAGCTCGCATTACTGGTACTGTCAGGAGGGCTTCATTTGTTTCCATCCATATGGATTTTATGTTTCTTAATTTTTGTGTATCTCAAAACTTTTGTAATGACCCATGTTCTTCCGTCAATTCAGCTCCAAATAAACATTATCTGTGGGTCTCTTCTCTGGGGCCATTCAGTTTCCATAGAAAAGACTCCCCATTTCTTCTCCAGTTTCATGGAGTTCTGGGAGATAAACGTGGAATGGAGGCTGGTACTTTACTTCTCTAAATGTCAACTTTTACTCTTTGGCATTATTTTCACAATCACTCAAGTTCTGCTTTATCCCTGCGCTGTTCATGGATTAGAGAGGGAAAGCTGGGTCTCTCGCTGCTCTTCACAAGACTTCCCTGCAGCTCTGTCTCTCTCTCAGGTCATGCTCTCAGGACTGCTCTGGTAGGGCTATGGAATGAATGCTTATGTCCCTTTGAAATTCAGGTATTAAAACCTAACCCTCAGTATTTGGAAGTGGGGGCCTTTGGGAGGTGATTAGTTCATGAGAACCAAGCCCTCACAAATGGGATTAGTGCCCTTATAAAAGAAGCCCAAAGGAGCTCTGTTGTCCCTTCCACTGTATGAGGACACGGTGAGTGGGCACCATATATGAATCAGGAAGAAGGAACCCACCAGACACTCAGTCTGCCAGCACCTTGGTCCTACACTTTCCAGCCTCTAGAACTGCGAGGAACCATTTTTGGCTGCTTATAAGCCACCCAGGGTATGGTGTTTTCTTGTAGCAGTCCAAGCAAAATAAGGTAAATTATACTAAGGGACCTAATTTCTCAGCCCTCTTTTCATCCCTGTCCTTTGGAGTTTCTCTCACTACAGACTCAGAGCCTACTCCCTCAACATTTGAATTTAGATGTGGCTATATAATTCTTTTTGGTTAATAGAATGAGGTATAAATGATACTATCCCAGTTCTGAGACTAGTCCTAGCATTTTCACCTGTCCTCCTGTGCCTCTGCCTTTACCGTGAGAAGGACAAAATTGTGCTAACCTGCTGCCTTGGCACGAGTACAGCTGCCCCAGCTAAGGAGCCCCAGGAAACCCCTGATTCAAGAGAAGCCCTCAGCTGGCCCAGAAATGTGTGGGTGATCCAACCGACTGTTAACAACAAAGGTTATTGCATGGCACTGAGGTTTCATGATTGCTGCTGAGACATCACTATTGTACCTAGACCTAACCAGTGCACCTTTTCTTCCAATACCTGAACTTTTCAGGGGCTTGAGATCGAGAGGAATATCATGTATTTTCTCTTTGTCATCCCTCTTTTTAAACATCTACCACTTCCTCATATAATTCATTCAATCTTCATGTTCTCAGATTTGTGGACATTTCTCTCTTTTGTTTTTCACCCATCTGTTCTCTTTGCCTTTCTCAGCACTTACCTATTTAGCTTCTGTATTATCATATTAAGGGAGTATTCTGGAGTCAAGGAAATAAGAGATAAATATATGTACTTAATCAGAAGTCTCTCTTCCCAAAACCTTCTGCTCTCTTAATATGATAAGAATAATGCTATTGTTCACCAATTTCTAGACACAGTCCTTCCCAAAGCTGACTTCTAGATTCTGACCTAGGCCACTAGTTCTGACCAACAGAATATGAGCAGAAGTAATTCAGGCCACTTTCATGAATCTCTCCTCCTGCTACTGTGTATTCTATGTATTGATAGTAGGGATTAATTGAGTCTTTATATGACATACTACCCAAGGGAATTTGGGCTGTGCTAAGGAAGAAGTGAACATTTTTCACACATGTAGCCCTAGAATTTTCAAGCCCTAAAAAGGGAGACAAAGAGTAACTTTTTATCATATAATATATAAACACAGGTGTTAGGTGGGCACATGCTGCTGATAATATTGCTGTTTAGAAGTATGGATAGAAAGGTGAGAATCCAAAGGGGTGGACTGTATCAGACCTTTTTCAAGTTATCTTAGAGTCTGTGGGAGTCTCAGTTTTCTATTTTAATACCTTTAACAGCATTTCTTCCCCCACTCATTTTTGAATGACGGACCATGCATTTTTGTTTTGCACTGTACCCACAAATTCTATAGTTGGCCCTACTACAGAGGATCATATGGTACGTATGACTATGCAGCCTTAAAGAAAGATGGAGACTTTACCTCTTTTGTGTTTACATGGATGGAGCTGGAACATATTCTTCTTAGCAAAGTATCTCAAGAATGGACATTTTTTATTTTTTATTTTTTTAACTTATTAACAATTCTCATCATTGACACACAATTGTACATATTTATAGAGTACAGTGTTACATGTCAATGAATGTTTACATTATATAATGATCAAATCAGGGTAATTATTTTCTATATTTATCATTTCTTTGTGGTGATAACACTCAAATTTTTCTCTTCTAGCTATCTTGAAATATACATTATATTGTTATTAATTACTGTCGCTATACTCTGTAATGGAACAACAAAACTTACTTTTCCTGTCTAACTGTAATTTGTAACCGTTAACCAATTTTTTTCTGGTCTCCTCCCCTTTCCACTCTTCCCTTTCCAGCCTTCAGTAACTGCTATTATATTTTGTACTTCTATGAAATCAACTTTTTTTTTTTTTATTGTTGGAGATTCTTTGAGGATACAAAGAACCAGGTTACACTAATTGCATTTGTCAAGAAAAGTCCCTAAATTACACTTGAGTTATGGTGAGAGATAGGTGTCTAGTTTCCTTCTTCCCTGCATGTGATTACCCAATTTTTCTGTCACCGCTTATTGAACAGACTGTCTTTCCCAATGTGTGTTTTTGATGGCTTTTGTCAAAATCTGATTGACTGTAAATGCCTGTATTTATTTCTGGATTCTCTATTCCATTCTGTTGGTCTATGTGTCTTTTTTTTTTTTTTTTTGTAGAGACAGTTTCACTTTGTTGCCCTCGGTAGAGTGCCATGGCGTCACAGCTCACAGCAACCTCCAACTCCTAGGCTTAGGTGATTCTCTTGCCTCAGCCTCCCGAGGAGCTGGGACTACAGGCACCTGCCACAATGCCCAGCTATTTTTTTGTTGCAGTTTGGCCAGGGCTGGGTTTGAACTCGTCACCCTTGGTATATAGGGCCAGCACCCTACCCACTGAGCCACGTGTGCTGCCCGGTCTATGTGTATTTTTATGCCAATTATATACTGTCCAAAAAGCTATTATATATTATAGCTTTGTAGTAAATTTTAAAGTCAGAAATTGTTATTTCTCCATGTTTGTTTTGTTGCTATTGCTGTTGTTATTGTTCAAGATTTTTTTGGCTATCCAGGCTCTTTTGCATTGCTATATGAATTTGAAGAATGTTTATTCTATTTCTGTGAAAAATGCTGTTGTTATTTTGATAGGGATTGCATCATATATTTATATTGCTATGGGGTAATAGGGACATTTTAACAATACTAAATCCTCTAGTCCATGAACATAGTATATCTTTCAATTTATTTGTGTCCTCTTCAATTTCTTTACTCAGTGGATTATAGTTTTCATTAGAGATCTTTCACCTTCTTGGCTTATTCTTAGGTTTATTTTTAATAGTTATTTTAAATTGAATTATTTCATTTTTTCAGATAGTTTGCTATTGACATATAAAAACTTTATTCATTGTTGTATATTTTGTGTCCTGCAACTTGACTAAATTCACTTATTTTGACAGTTTTTCATGGAATATTTAGAATTTTCTCTCTATATATGATCATGTCATCTATAAATGGGTAATTTTACTTCCTCCTTTTCATTTGGATGACATTATTTCTTTCTTATCTAATGTCTCTGGCAAGAAATTCCAATATTATATTAAATATAAGTGGTGAAAGTGGGCATACTTGTCTTATTCCAGATATTAGAGGAAAATCTTTTAAATTTTCCTTATTTATTATGATGTTATCTTGGAATTGTCATTAGTGTGTTGAGATATGTTCCTTCTCTACCCAATTTGTTGAGAGTATCATCATGAAGTGATGATGAATTTTATTGAATGCTTTTTCTGCATTTACTAAAATGATCATATGGTTTTTTGTCTTTGATTTTGTTTATGTGATATAGCACATTTATTGATTTGCACATGTTAGATGATCCTTGAATGACTGGGGTGACCCTCACTTGATCATGATGGATGATCTTTTTAGTGTTAATTCAGTTTGCTAGTATTGTGTTGAAGATTTTTATATCTGTGTTCATCAAGGATATTGGCTTATAGTTTTCTTTTTCTGCTTCCTTGTTTGGTTTTGATATCAAGGTAATGGTGACCTTATAGAAAGAGTGTAGAAGTATGCTGTCTTTTTTAGTTTATTGAAATAATTTGATTAGAATTGATAGTCTTCTTTAAATGGTTGGTATAATTTAGTAGTGAAACCGTCAGCTCCTGAGCTTTTACTTTATAGGAGACTTTATTCTTGCTTCAGTCTTTTCATTATTAGTCTGTTCAGGTTTACTACTTCTTGATTTAATTGTTGTAAGTTGTATGTCTCCAGGAATTTATCTCTTTACTCTAGGTTTTCCAATGTGTTGATTTGTGATTTGTAATTGTTCATTGTAGTCTTCTATGATCACGTGTATATTTTGGTAAGGTCTTTTTATCTATGATTTTGAGTTTTCATTAATTTTTGTTTGGTTATTCTAGCTGATGGTTTGTCAATTTTGCTTATCTTTTTCATAAAATGAAATCTTCATATTCTTCTTAGTAAAGTATCTCAACAATGGAATAAAAAGTATCCAGTGTACTCAATACTATTATGAAAACAATATATAATCACCCAAATTTTAATACAACTGATAAAAAAACAGCTACAGTCCAAAATGAAGGAGGGAAGAGGTGGGAGAGGAGAGGAGAGAAGGGAGTCCAGGAGAAGGGAAGCTATTTGGTGGGACCTCACCTAATATGCACAATGCAAGGGTACATGTCAAATTTATTAAGAATAGAGTATAGGGCAGTGCCTATGGTTCAGTGTAGGGTGCCGGCCCCATATACTGAGGGTAGCAGGTTTGAACCTGGCTCTGGCCAAACTAACAAAAACATAGCTGGGCATTATGGCAGGCGCCTGTAGTCCCAGATATTCAAGATGCTGAGGCAAGAGAATTGCCTAAGCCCAAGAGTTGGAGGTTGCTGTGAACTGTGATGCCACACCACTCTACCAAGGGTGACATAGTAAGACTCTGCCTCAAGAAAAAAAAAAAAGAGTAGAGTATAAATGTCAAAACACAACAAATGAGTGAGGTGAAAGTTATGTTAACTAGTTTGATGTAAGCATTCCAAATTGTACATAAAATTAGTACATTGTACCCCATAAACGCACTAATTTACACAGTTAAGATTAAATAAAAATAAAGAAATCATTTCACTGAACTTTTGTATTGACTTTTAGTTTCTATTTCATTTCTTCTCTGATATTTAGTATTTCTTTTTGTCTACTTGTATTTTGGGTTTCAAAATTTTTGTTGTTGTTGTTCCTTAGGGTGTAATGTTAGGGAGTTTTAGATCTTTCTGCTTTTTGATGAAGGTGTTTACTGCTATAAGCTTTCATCTTAGAACTACTTTTTGTGTATCCCACAAGTTTTAGTGTGTTGTGTTAACCTTTTCATTTTTCTCAAGGAATTTTTAACTTTCTTTTTAATTCCATCATTGATCCTTTGGTTGTTCACATTATTTAATTTTCATATATTTGTACAGTTTTCAATCACTCTATTTCTATGTTTCTTAATTGTCATAATACAGAATTGATACAATTTTGATTTTTAAAAATTGTTTTAAGATTTGTTTTGGACTTGTCTCCAACATATATTCTATTTTGGAGTTCCATGTGCTATTGATAATATATTCTGCAGCATTTGTGTGGAATGTTCTATAAAAGTCTGTTATATCCATTAAGTACTGAGTGCATTTTATTTCTATTTGTTGTTGATTTTCTGTTGGAATGATATGTCCTTTAGTCAAAGTGAGGTGTTGAATTTCCCAACTATTATTGTATTACAAATTATGTCTTTTTTATGTTTGTTAATATTTGCTTCATATATTTAGGAGCTTCAGTGTTAGGTGCATATATATTCACAATTATTAAATCTTACTGCTGTCTTAACTTCTTTATCATTACATAGTGGCCTTCTTTGTCTTTTCTTAAAGTTTTTTGAGTTAAATTTTCTTTTATCTAAATATAGCTATCCATGCTCTTTATGGTTTCCATTTGGATGGGCTGTCCTTTTTTTTTTTTTTTTTTTTTTAAATCTCTTCACTTTCTGTGTATTTATATATAAGTTTCATGTAGGCAGCATATAGTTGGTTCTTATTTTTTATTCATTCATCCATTCTATCATTTTCATAGAGAATTAAGTTCAATTATATTTCAGGTTTTTATATGGACTTTCTACAGCCATTTTATTAGTTTTTTTCCTCTTGTTTTGTAACTTCTTTCATCCTTTCTTACTATCTTTATAGTTAAGTGATTTTTCTCTGATAGCATATTTTAATTACTCACTTTTTATTTTTTAATCTGTCAATTAAAGGTTTTGCTTTTTGGTTTCCATGATGCTTACAAAAAAGTCACATTGTAGTAACAAAGTTATTTTAAACTCACAGCAACTTAACTTTGATATATATGTATTTCAGTCTTTGCCATCAGGCTTTGTTTGTACTCAACCCTTCTTTGGAAGATCATTTAAGTATTCACAAAAGGAACTGAATTTTGAATTCCGTAAGCTGTGGTCACTGCAACAGTCTCAGAATTATAGGGTACCCAAGACAAGGTTTACTCTCTGTTGCAAACTCTGACATATTTGGCCCCAATGGACTGTAGTAATATCAGAGAGTTTCCTGAGTTGTCAGGCAAAGTATTTTGCTCACTTCTCTCTTCTTTCCCCAAATACGTGAAATCTTTCCCCACACTATCCTGAAGTTGGAGGAAAGTTGACACAGACGCCCATGGTTACTACAGATGGCACTATGCTGTGTTACACCCAAAGCCCAGAGCTTCCCATACCTGTGTAGCCCTGGGAATTGCTCAAGTCCTCTTGACAGTACTACTTGTGTCCTTTGATATAAATTCAGTTCTAAAGGACACTTTCATTATCTGGTGGTGATACAGGTCAGGATTCAGGTCCATCCCACTAACATATGGATTCCCTTCTGGCCCAGCATAGGTCTATAAGCTCTGTCTGGGTATATAATCCTGGAATCCTAGAGATATGGATTCCTTCCCTGTACTATATTTTATTTTTATGGGGCTATTACCAGATTCCAAAGAAAAGTCCCCTGCAAACTTTGCTTTCTTTCTCCTAAGCAAAAGGATTCTTTTTACACTACACTGTCTGAATCTAGAGGAGGGATGCCACAAACAGTCCTGCAGCTTATGTTGCACTGGCCCACACCAAAAGCCCACAGCCTTTCAGACTAGCACAGAATCAGGGCTTGCCAAAGAACTATAGTTGCTGTTTTCTGCCTGTTTCAGAAATTTATTCTTCGATCAAGGCCACTTTAGTTAGCTGATAGTCAAGCAGGTTGTCACTTAGGTTTGTCTTACAGTGTGGCAGATGTCATTGTGACCAAGGGTAAATCTAGGAGCTCCATTTCTGGACACCAGCCAAGAATGAGGAGCTGCAGGGTGCTATTCAGTGCTGTTATACTGTGGTGAGGTTGGCACTGGGTTTCAACTCAAAGTACTAAGTACCTTTATTTTCCCTCCCCTAAGCAGATTATCTCCACACTGTACTTCCTAGGGTTGGGGAAGAGAGGTGTAGGAAGTTTGATACTGTCCTTCTACCCTCATCAATGCATTTTTTATTATTATGCTAAAACCAGGTTCTATGATCTCTCATCTTGTTTACTTAGATCCTGTAAAAGTATGTGCTTTTGTGGATTGATGTTCCTGCCAGGTAGTTCTATTCCACCATCTTGGTCTGCCTCCTGTCTTAGACACTTGGATTTGTAATCTCTACTCTGCCAATATTTAACACTGAAGCCTTGAATAAGATATTCAACTTCCCTGGGCTTCAGTTTTCATAACTGTAAAATGTAGAGGTTGTATTTGATGATATCTAATGTGACTTTTAGCTCTAAAATATCTGTTACTCCTTTACCCAACATTTTCTGAGCACCTCCTCCTATTTCAGTTATTGTGTCATGTTCTGGGGTCATTCAAATATATATGAGTCATTCTTCACAAAAACTCAACTAAATTTATAACAGAAATGAAGAGGATCTGGATAAACATGCCAAAATTCTGACACTCTTTTAATGACTAATCAGAAATAAAATTACCAAATCTACTTTAGAAAGCAATCTGGCAGTATCTTCAGTCTGTTCTCAACATAGCAGCCACAGTGATCCTGTTAAAACAGATCAGGTTATTCCTGTGGTCAAAGTATTTCAAGCTACTTAAAATTATATCAACAGTATACCTACTTTTCCTTGTAATCTCTATCTTCCCTGCTTTGTTTTTCTCATCAGTACATATCACCTTCCAATAAGCCATGTATATTAAATTTTTTACCCTCCCTCCTCATGCACACACTAGACTGTAAGCTTAAAGTAGGCAAGGAATTTTTTCTTTGTTCATTGATACCTCCCTCACACTTAAAATAATATGTGACATAAAGTAGATACTCAATATTGGTTGAATATTATTAAATAAATCAGAGTACATGAAAATCAATCTCCTAGAACATCTACTACCAAATTTATACACAAAGAATTTTTTGTACACATATATACAAAGGTGAGTATACACATATACATGTGAGAGTGTTAATTGCATCATTGTTTAAAATAGGAAGAAATTAAGAAAAAATTAAATGACAAAAAATGAGTAAATAAAATAGACTTAATTTTGTATTGCAATATCATACAGAAGTTAAAGTAAATGAAGTAGATTTCTATGTATCAGCATAAATAAATCCTATAAGACTGAATGAGGAAAGGAAATTATAGTGTAAGTGTGGGAGGTAGGTAGGCTGAGTTCTCCATGGGCCCATAAAGCCAGTGTAAAGCACCCAGGTAGGCTACCCCTGTACTCCTAATTGAGAAGAAAGTAGTCGGAATGTTGCCTGGTTGCCTGCTCAGGGGAATGTCCTCATGACTATCCCTGCATGGGGAAATCAGTAGTATAGGCAGGCTAAAACAGTCAATTATTAGTTTAGATTATGGAAACTAAGATGTATGCCTGAAGAGGTGAGATTTGATCCCCTCCACTTCCGTGCACTGTTATCTGGCCACTTTAGATGTTCCATTACCTTATATCTCTGTTTATCCTACCATTACCCTTTACTCAACCTTCTTGGGTGCCATAATCTCCTCTCTTCCTCTTTTTTTTTTTTTTTTGTAGAGACAGAGTCTCACTTTATCGCCCTTGGTAGACTGCCATGGCATCACACATCTTACAGCAACCTCTAACTCCTAGGCTTAGGCGATTCTCTTGCTTCAGCCTCCCGAGTAGCTGGGACTACAGGCACCTGCCACAACGCCTGGTTATTTTTCTGTTTTGCAATTAGGACAAGGCCGGGTTTGAACCTGCCACCTTTGGTATATGGGGCCGGTGCCCTATTCGATGAGCCACAGGCACCACCCACTCCCTCATTTTTTAACCTTGACTTCTATGCATTCTTGAACCTTTACTCTGTTGCTGTACCCAGTAAAAACTCCTGAAAAGCAGAACCAGTTGCAGCATTATTTCCAGGCTGCCACTTGGCATATGAAACAATGTATGCTCTTTCAATCTTCCAGGTTTATGCTGTAAGTTTGGTGTAAAATCTCTTGATTTTTTTCAGCACTGTGTCCCTTGCTGACCACTGTCTCAGGTTGGGGTCCATGGGAACCCCAACATAGTTTAATACAATTGAAGTAAATTTTAAAACAAATGTAATTTTTGATATGAAGTAAAACAATAAAATGTTAATGGACATAGATTTTTGATCTATTATTTCGGACTTTTTCTGTATTTGGATATATTCTTAAAGCGAATGAAAGAGACCATGATAAACTAAGGCCCAATAGTAATGCTAGTGATTTACTTAAAATAATACACCTTGTTAATGGTAGAATGGTGACTACATCTTAGAATTCTCACTTGTGTGTTCAAATATTTTTAAAACACAGAGTTTTTTGAATAACCCAACTCTGTCCTCTGAAGATTCATGTACTTAGAAAATACCTTAATACTTACATTTTATTAATCTCTGATATTTTAAAGACTGATTCTTAATATAAGATTTGCATCAACTACAGAATAAAACAATTATGGTTATTCCTATCTAAAAATTAAATCTATTATATTTTCCATAAAAGCAAAATGGGTTGGAATGGACCTTTCTAAACTGGTTCACTCCATTAGTCATAGAGATCAACGTTATTCAGGGATTGAAATTATATGTGAATCTTGCTGATTTTTTAACATAATGTCATAGTTTAAGTCTTTTAGCTCCATTAATTATAGATATTTTCTATTTGCATGCACATTTAATTTAGAAATTAAATTTGTCCCCCTTCATAGCTTCTACTCTATTAAAGTCTCCATGTCTTCTGAAATACTTAAAAAGTTAAACTACTAATATTGATGTTTGTGTGAATTTCTTGACACAAAATTTTAAATCATATTTAAATATAAGCTAGTTAAAATTCTAGTGTTTTATATTTGCCGTGGCCGTGGTGACTTGTAAAATTTGCTTTCTATAGGATGAGCTTTCACAGATAATTCCTTGTCTACATGATTGATTGCAATTTAAAGAACTAATGCTTCTGTTTTCTTCACTTCCTCTTAAAACATTTATTTATATGCACATAAGGATAAGTTGCCCTCCAGTTACACTAAAAATACTATGCAATGCCAGAATGCTTAAATGCTATTAATGTTTAATATTGTATTTTTCCTTATTGTACTTTAAGTACGTTAAGAAATTCCATTTTTCTTTAAGGCTGCAAAATATTCTATAGTGTACAATGGAACTCTTTACCTCTTACATGTTTACATGGATGGAGTTGGAACATATTCTGTTTAGCAAAGTATCTCAAGAATGGAGTATCCAATGTACTCAGTCTTACTACGAAACCAATTTATAGAAAGACATAACTCATTATAGCTCAAGAAGAAGGGAAACGGGAGAGGGAGGGGAGAGGAGAGGGGAGGATGGGTGGAGGGAGAGCAATTGGTGGGACCACACCTATGGTGCATCTTACAAGAGTACATGTGAAATTTACTAGGCGTAGAATATAAATGTTTTAACACAATAACTAAGAAAATACTGTGAAGGCTATGTTAACCAGTTTGATGAAAACATTTCAAATGGTATATAAAACCAGCACATTGTACCCAATGATTGCATTAATATACACAGCTATGCTTTAATAAAAAAAAAAAAAAGAGAAAAAGAAATTCCAGGGAGTTTCCATCTTGACAGATTTTGTAATTCTATATATTATGTGTGAACATGTGAGGGACATGTTTTTATAGATATTTTTGACAGTATTAGCTTATCTTCTTGTATATTAAAATATCTTTCTTAAAAGTTAGATTAAAAACAGAACCATACGGGTGGCGCCTGTGGCTCAAAGGGGTAGGGCGCCAGCCCCATATGCCAGAGGTGACGGGATCAAACCCAGTCCCGGCCAAAAACTGCAAAAAAAAAAAAAAAAAAAAAACACAGAACCATACTACTATAAAGTACGTTATATAGAATAACATATAAAATAGAGATTTTGAGTTTTTTAAATTTAAACTAGTTTTTAATATATCTGAAGTGACATGTGATACATTAAAGAAAGCATGGAAAGTGTATTTAATTCTTATATTTACGTAGCCAAACCACTTCATTTAGTGTCATACAATGGACAGGTCATTTGGGGGGGGGGTTAAGTTTGTTTTTGTTATCCAGGGAGAAATGCAGGTAACTTTTAATCTATGAATATCAGCTTTCAAATTTAAATTGTTAGAATTTTTGCTCAGTAATCTAAAGACTACAATTTTAATTCTTTAAAATTGTTAAAATGTTTCATTGAAAATTATGGTATGTAACTTAAACAAAGTATGCACATTAAAGAAATTAGACTCTCAGTTTATCCTGTAATCACGTCCCTACTAGGCATCTACCCAAAGGAAAAAAAAAAAAACAATTTTATCATAAGGACATTGGCACTAGATTGTTTATCACAGTTAAATTTACAATAACCAAAATGTGGAAACAACCTCAGTGCACATCAACTCAGGAATGGATTAACAAATTGTGATATATGTATACTGTGGAATACTTTTCAGCCATAAAAAGATGGAGACTTTACATTTTTTATATTAACCTGGATGGAGTTGTAACACAGTCTTCTTAGTTAAGTATCACAATAATGGAAAAGCATATATCCAATGTGCGCAATGCTAACATGAAGCTAGTCAACAGTCTAACACACCCCCACACAAGAGAAAAACTCAATTCAAGTTGTGGGGATGGGGAGTGGGAGGGGTAAGGAATAAGGGGAGTGGGTTGTTGTGCTCCCACTTAATGTACTCAATGTAATGGTATATGGCACACCTTTTGGATGCAGGACACAACTACAAGAGGGACTCTACCTAACAAATGCAAATATTGTAACCTAGTTGTTTTTACCCTCATATTAACCTGACTTTAAAAATAACATTGGTTCATTTTTTAAATTCCCTTTGCTAAATATGATTCCAAGATTCCTGGAAAATTTTAACTTTTTATACTTTCAAAGGAAATTTGGAAACATACTTTTTCTTTT
>CAUYON010129856.1:0-68987 GCA_963573935.1 Arctocebus calabarensis | reverse complement strand
TAATGAGCCACATGCGCCGCCCTGGAATTTCTTTCTTTTTCTTTTTTTGCAGTTTTTGCCCAGGGCCAGAATTGAACCCGCCACCGCCAGTATATGGGGCACCCTACTCCTTGTGGCACAGGTGCCATCCAGCCCCCCCCTTATCATTTCTTTTTCTTTTTTTTTTTGAGACAGAGCCTCAAGCTGTCACCCTGGAGAGAGTGCTGTGGCATCACAGCTCACAGCAACCTCCAAATCCTGGGTTCAAGCGAATCTCCTGCCTCTGCCTCCCAAGTAGCTGGGACTACAGGCACCCGCCACAATGCCCGGCCATTTTTTGGTTGCAGCCGTCATTGTTGTTTGGCGGGCCCAGGTTGGATTTGAACCCGCCAGCTCAGGTGTACGTGGCTGGAGCCTTAGCCCATTGAGCCACAGGCGCCGAGCCCTAGCATTTATTTAATACATATTTATTATGCACATACTACATGGCAGGCACATTTCCAGGTTCCTAGAACAAATCAGAGAATAAGAAAAGAAATAAATCTGTGCTCATATGGATCTCACATTCCAGCAGAGCAGATGGATAGCAAACAATAGATGTTTTTTAAAAAAGTAAATGTCACTATGTGTTAAAAGAGATAATTGTAAATATAATAACTAGCAGAGCCAGATGAAAGGATTTAAGATTGTGAGATTGGGGAAGGGATTGCTAAATTAACTAGAATCAGAGTTAGTCTCTTTGGAAAGGGGACACTTGAGGAAGGGAGGGACCTAGACTCAGAAGTCTGGGGGAGAGGCACTGAGGGCAACCGTCAGCCCCAAAGTAGGAGCAGAGCAGGTGAGGAAGCGAGGTGGTAGGTGCAGTGAGGAGGTACCATGATCCAAATCTTAGAAGGGCCAAAAGGGCTTCATGAGAACTCGGGCTTTTATACTGAGTGGAAAACAAAGATGTTTCAGGGTTTAAATGGAGCAGTGACATGCTATGACTGTTTCTGAAGCTTTTCTGTTTTGTCTTGTTTTTGCCTACTGTTAAGAATCGAGTGAAGGGAACAGGGTACAAAAAGAGAAACCAGGTAGGAGGTGCTTGCAGAAATCCCACAGAGAATGATGACTATGATGGCCTGGTCTAGGGATGATAGCTTTGGAAATGGTAAGAAGTAATTCACTTCTTATTATATTTTCTTTTGATGGCACAACCATGAAAAGACGTTAAAATTTCAATTTGGGACATATAAGATTGCTACTATACCTCCAACTGCAGGTGGTGAGTAGGTATTTAATGTGTGCCTGACAATCAGAAGAAAGTCTAAAGATGTAGGTTCAGAATCCATCAACATATAGGTGATATTTAAATTCCTGAGACTGATCTTTTCTAGAAGAAAGAATTTAAATAGAGTAAAATAAAGAAAGGACCTACGGGCGAAGCCATGGTCTGATAGTATCCGTTGGAGATACGAGGAAGAAACAGCAGAAAGGACTGAGAAAGAATGGCCAGTGACACAAAAGGAAAATCGGAAAAATGTGGTATACTAGAAGTGAAAAGAAGGAAAGAGCTTCACGGAGGAGAAACCAACTGAGTCAGATGCCATTTGAAAAGTAAAATTATATAAGAAACAAAATTGACCATTGGATTCAGCAACATGGTCATCACCGGTAAGTCCGAGAGAGGGGCCTGAAGAAACAACGCAGGGTAACAAGAAAAGCTGCGATCTGCGGGTCCAGGAGTGTGAGGACTGTGGGCACAGAAAGCGCAAACACTACCTGAGAGATCGTAAGGAAGGTCGGGTCCTCGTCAGAGTGGAAACGTGGAGGGGACGTTCAGGGAGGAGGTGAAGCATCTAGAGAATTTTTTTGATTGCAGAGCAAGAACTCCAGAGAGCACAGTGGAGAGATTTCATGAACTGCAGGGTAGCGGGAGAGGAGGACGAGGTCAGAGACCGTGGAGAGCGCTGTGAGGATTAAAGTGACAGATAGGAGGGATGCCTGGGACCTGGGGCTTCTTTTGGTGCAGTTCAGGATAACAGGTGTAATGGGACTAGTCCTGGTAGATCCAGAAGAGGATTTGACAAAGCAGCAAGCGAGGTCCAGGTCCCCAGGCCTCTCTCTAAGCCCCACAGGCAGAGGTCACAACGTCAGGAGAAGCTGAAGATGGTCTTGGTCCAAAGTCATGAACTCAGTCTGGACACTTGAGGACGGAGATTTCTGAGGAAACTGTGTGTTTCTGCAAGCCACCATGTCCCTCTTTCCCCTTGGGGAGACTGAGAAGTTTAGAGGAGCCTAAGGCATTGCCCTCATTTCATGGTTCCCTTTAGACCTCTTTGGAGAGTGAATAGGAATTACCACCAAATATTCTGACTCTTCCTTGTTCCTTGTGAGAAATGAACATTTCTAGGAAAGCCACAGGTAATTTCTATCCTTTGGACTCTTATGATGAGGACTGAAGACCTTAGAGAAAGTGTGGTATCAAAGAGATATTATTAATTGAAGATATTCGTCAAAGAAATGGAATAGAAGGGTGTGGAGGGAGAGAAGTGAATCAATATTCATTGAGTGCCTGTTACATGTCAGGTTACTACACTTAATCTTAGCCAAAAGGCAAGAAGCAATTGTGTCCTGTTGCTATCCATAATGTTATATTTTATTTAATCTAGCAATGCTATAGTTAAGTGGAATTAGTGACCTCCATTGTAAATATGTCACAAGTTTGACCAGCTGACAGAGCTAGAACAGCCAATCTGATTTCTTCATGGAGACTCCAATGGGCTATCTTTTATACATATTTCCATTCTAGCAGTGATACATACCAATAGATACTGTTGTTAGTATCTGATTCCAAATATTTTATCAGTCATTATATATTTGCATTAATTATTCTGAAGTAGCTAGCATATAGGCTGATTGTCAAAATGTTGTTCATTGATTGAATGGTTAGTTAATCCAGTCTTTTTTTCATTCAACAAGTATAGAAGTTTACTATGTATAAAATACCATAAACTTCTTCCATCACATTTTTCATTAGCTGTCCAACATGGCAGACTAAATCTCATTTTTTTTCATCTTTAATTTAAACTTTTTAGGCTCAGCGTCCATAGCTCAGTGGTTAGGGTGCTGGACACATACATTGGGGCTGGCAGACTCAAACCTGGCCTGAGCCTGCTAAACAACAATGACAACAACAACAACAAATACCTGGGCATTGGGGCGGGCACCTATAGGACCTATAGTCCTAGCTATTTGGGAGGCTGAGGCAAGAGAATTGCTTAAGCCCAAGAGTTGGAGGTTGCTGTGAGCTGTGATGCCACAAAACTCTACTGAGGCCGACATAGTGAGACTCTGTCTCCAAAGAAAGTAAAAAAAAAAGTAAACTTTTATAAATGTCAATGCTAAATGTTAGAAATTCCTTTAAAAAATTATAGAATCAGAGAAAAAGATTCTATTGAAAATAACTCTGAAATTTAAAAGTGAAGTGTTGGGTGTATAATGTCTTTATTTGAAACATTGAATATGGTTTATATTTAGAACTAAAGAGTTCTATCTCTAAACTCAGGCAGACCTGATTTAGAATTCTGGCTCTACATATACTAGATATGTAAATTTGAACAAATTTCTGAAACTCTCTAAGCTTCAGTGTCTTCATCTATTAAATGTTAATAACACTAACATTTACTGTATTCTTGAAAGGATTACAGAAAATAATGTGTGAAAACCTTTTAGCACAGTGCCTGAAACACATCAGAGTTTCACAAATTTCATCTAATATTATTACTATTATATTTGTTAATTAAAAATACTGTGGATCATATGAAAAGAGATGAGATCTGGTCCTTAGCACAATATTCATATAAATATTGAATTTATATTAATAATTCAATGGAGAAAGTAAGATCCCTAAAATAATAATAGTAAGCAGTATAAGTGCCACTGAAAAGATAGAGATCAAATGCAGAGGAGGAAGATATCGCTTTTTCCTTAAATGTTCAGGCAGTATTTTGTTGTGGTTGACTATTCGTAGCTCTTTAATCAAGCATTAGGAATGAAGAATAATGAAAGTGAATCTAGAGATGTAAAGGATGTAACCATCCAGCAAAGCCAGTTCAGGGACGAACTGTAGCCTCCAAGGGCAAAACTAGAATCCAACACCTGTTTGTGAGGATGAGAGGTTGTAACTGCACAGAATGAATTTTGGAGTCAGAGTTAAATGAACCAAAGCCAGAGTTGGAAGAAACAAATAAGGTGTAGGGATTTGTTGTGGACTCATGTGCCAGGAGCTATTTTCTGCACTAAATCTCCTTGCACAGACTTAAAAGAGCAAGAGCACACTTTCACAACTATGTTGCTGCTCATGTTTAAAGAAATTATCTGCCGTTGGCCAGGCAGAGTTTGGGAAAGGAGCTGTCTGCAGTAAGGATGTCTCCACTTGAGAGCAGTGGCAGAGCAGGCCTGGTGGGAAATGGTCATTCTCCTTTGTAGAACTTTGGGATTCACTCAAGAAAGAAAATCCTCTATGTAAAGCAATGATTATTTGGGGCATAGTGAGATTTTAGAAATCAATTCACAGTCTCCCTCTGACTTCCATTGTGTTTCGGAGTGGCACTCCGCTCAGACCGTTTTGTGCCATTCTCTTAGTCTCCCTGCCCATTAGATGCTGTTATTTTTGTCTTGGGCTCATTAAACAAAGTACTGGCAGGGTATAGGCTCTGGCTTCCCTTGAAAGTGACTTCATCTATTGTAATCATGTTTTGCGATAATGTAACAGTAAGTGCTCTGTCAGAGTGCTGAGTCCTAAAATAGACCAGCAGGACCTCACTTCCACAGCTCGAGCATGTCACTATTGTATTGCAGTGCTGGCAAGGAAACCCAGGGGCGGGGCTCAGGCTGTTTGTTCTCATCTCAAAGGACTTATAATGTAGTAGAAGTACTCCCAAAGGAAGCAAATGCTCATATAGACCTAGCCTTATTTCAAAGCCATGAGGCACAAAGCCTAGCTGATTAGAAAGGAAAGAGAAGCCCACGTTAGAGGCAGGATTGCTTCCTGGTCAAGAGCACAGGCCCCGGAGTCACACCAACCTGGACAAATTCTAAGTCTGCAACTGGGGACCCCATGTAAAGTTGTTATCCTCTCAAAACCTCACTTCCTCCTCTGTACAGTGGGACTTGTAACACCCATCTCAGAGAGTTATTGCTGAAAAGACACATGATGTAACGGATAGGAAGCACTCAGCTTGGCACATAGACACTCCACAGATGGTTGCTGTTATTCACTCACAGACCCAAGAATTCTGTATCGCAACAGGAATCTGTTACCCAACATGTATCTGTTTACAAGGTTGGAGTTTTATACTAAGGTTGATAAAAATATGATTTAAGAATTAGGCTAATAGACTGTATCCCAGGAAAAAATTTACCAAAGGTTGGAGGGCCTATTGATGCGCTTTCTGTGATAATCTCCATCCTGTTCTTGAACTTTCATATCCTCACATCCCTGCAGCACTTTTCCACTGGCAAAGACGGCCAACACTTCCGTTAATAGCTTTGAATTAAAGATTATTAAAAGTGGGGTCCTAACCCCCTCAGACTGGAAGGGGATCAGACTTGGCTATCGCATTGTTAAAGGGACACCCTCTATCCAGTGAAATCAGTCATTTCAGTAAAAGGAAGAGCTGTAAAGTTTTACAAAAGCCACTGAATTCCAAAGGAAGGGCATAGAAAATTGTTTAAATAGTCAGTATTGCCTGGGTGTTTTTTAAAAATGCAGATTCCTGGATTTTTACTGAACCAGAGCCTTCTCTCCAGACCAGGGAGTCCTAGAAATTAAATTTTAAACAAGTACCCCCTTGTGATTCTGGTTTAGGTGATCCTGTGTCCTGCTTTGAGGACTACTGGTTTAAACAATGCTTACATGTGCTGAGGGAAAGTTAAAGAGAGCTCCAGGTATAAGTCCAAGTGACTAAAATCATTTTAATGACAAAAAAATAAAATAAAATAAAAAAGATACCAGCCAATCTCAGCTAAAGCTATGTGGATGTGGAAAGAGATGGATTATTTAGTAAGCTAGAGGTGAATGTTGCTATTATTTAGAATAGTGAAAGAAAATTAATTGATGTGGCTGCAGTATCTTTTTCAATGCTACTGCAACAGCTTCTTAGATGAGTAGCTTTTATTCACAAGGGGCAACGATGTATGGCAATTTCTTTGCAGTGCAAGTAGTAAAAAGCAAATTAAAACAAATAAGAAGCTGAGAAATTAGTCAAACCTGTTTTTTTGGGGGGGGTCTATGATTAAGTTTAAAATTCTAGCAGGACATAAGATTTCTGTATACTATAAGGCAGGAGAACTGTCTCTTCTGGCTTTTTTCCCTATTCAGTTCACCTACGTTGCCAGGATGGCGTTATTGATTTAAGTTTTTCAAGAGTGCGATGTGTTTATGATAGGGAATTCCTTTTAACTGCTTGAGTACAATCTTCTGCTTTAGCCAGAGTACAAGATGGTAGATAACAGCATTAATTGTCATCTTTTATGAGTGAAGTCTGGACACTGATTGTATAAGGCAGTGGAAGCAATGATATTTTTCCTTAAAACAATGACGTTTCCGTGATTTCTTACTTCACTGTGGCTGAGAATTTTTTTAAAGTGTAATGATAAAATATTGTGATAGATGGCAGTTCTTCTCTCTTAATTGCACTAAAAGCAAAACACTTATTCCTAAGGAATAGTTGTGGCTTATACAAATACAAATCTTTTTCTTTTCAATATAAAGTAAGCCACTCTCCATTTAAAGGATCAGTCCGTGTACAATCACAGTCCCTGGTAGTCTGCCAAACACAATAGGGCATTAATTAACATGTGCTGAGGGATTCATCAACATGCACAGTGGTGGCGTGCAATCGGAGCCTTTTTTCCCTCCCCTTTCCTCTCTATGTTGGCAGAATTCATGAAAGATCTACTCTAGTATGTAAATCAGTTTTTGCTAAACGCCTTGTAATGGAGTTCCTTTATTTTTCAAAGCTGTTGTCAGAGCTACTCACATATCCTAGAGAGACACTTACTCTGTCTCTTTCCCATGTTTAAAATCCAACTACAGTGGGCAAAAATAACATATTTGTTTACTTGTCATGCAGTCTGCACTGTAAATAAATCATCTGATAAATTACTTCCCCAAAAAGAATAGAATGAGATTCATTTCCCTTAATGTCATACCAGTGGGGATGACAGAATTACTCTCCTTGTTAGCCCAGGATGACAGTACACTGGCCTGCTTTCTTACATGAGTGTTGAGACAGACACTGTTAAGTCACATTGTATTGAGCTTCTAGCATCTGGCACAAGCAGGTGAAGAAAAATAAGAGGAGTGAATTTGATTTCAATTTGTTCTCAGTAGGACCTGTGGTTCTGTCTTACCTTGATAAGCCCTTGCTGACTGACTGGTACCTATTGTATGCTTTTTGGGACCGAGAAATGGATTAATAATTCAGACACGTATGAAACAGAACTTGGACAATAGAAAATCTGTCCACTTGATCTAAAGGGGGAAATCAAGGAAATGAAAAGTTGTATCCATATTTTTCACGTCTGAAAAAAAAATGCATACATGTCTCTATTTAAATTGTAAATTTGTGGTTAGTTCCTTTTTAAAAAATGAAATAATATGTAGATAGTGGTTACCAAAGTACCTAGAGTGAATGCCTAGTAAATAGCAGTAGAAGTTATCCTTGGAGGTGGAATTAGAGGTATTGTTATTTATTACCTTTTTATAGTCCTCAAATCATTAGTGTCATAAAAAGCACAATGCAATGTAATGCTTACTTTTAGCATATAGAAGAGACAGTAGAATTTAAAGATTCCATTTGATCTCTCAGCTATAGCTTTTCAATGAATACATGTCCTTTAAATGTCTACTTAAAGAGAAGGAGTTTAGTGATTCAGATGTCACTTACAATATAGTGTGACCTTGAGCAATTATGTTACTATGCCAAGGCTTAGTTTCCTCTTTTATAAAATGCACCTGTGGCTCAGTGAGTAGGGTGCTGGGCCCATATACCGAGGGTGGTGGGTTCAAATCTGGCCTTGGCCAAACTGCAACAGAAAAATAGCAGGTGCCTGCAGAGGCTGAGGCAAGAGAATCACCTAAGCCCAAGAGCAGGAGGTTGTTGTGAGCTGTGACGCCACTTAATTCTACTGAGGGCAACAAAGTGATACCTGTCTCTAAAAAGAAAAAAAACAAAAGAAAGAAAGAAAGAACAATTGTAAAGATTTAATGAGATGACACATATCAAACATTAGACAGTATCTGGACACACAAAAATGACTCAGTCAATGATGGAGACACACTGTTAGTATATACCCAAACCTCCCTTCTTCTATCATGAAAAAGAGAGGGACTAGGCTTCGATACTACTCCTGGGGGAGACTGCCTCCTTTTACTCTAGCAAAGAGCTAGTTCTCCTGCCCACTGATGCTCAGAGCAGCTGAGAAAGCAAACTTCGGGAAGTATTCTATGTTGTTTCCTTCTCCTGGATTATATTCTCCAAAATTTACACTTGTATTCATTAGTAGTCAAAGAGAATCAGACAATTAACACAATCACTTTTTATAAATAGAAAATTCTGACAAAGTAAAGTTTTAAGGTAAGAGAAAACTGATGAACTCACATTTGTTCTCACTGGGGATTTCTAGGAAAATACATCTGTTTTATAAGCTTTCATTCTATCATGGATTTCAGCATGATTATTTTTTAAATTTCTCTTTGAAATGATAGACTAGGGCAATATTCTTATTAGAGTTCCTTGAAATATGAAAAAAATTAGTTATAATATCCTGTAAATTGTTTTTCACTGTGAATATATTTTGGCAATTAGAATAAATGTTTTGACATGTTTCCAAAGATCCTTTTTTCTCTAAAGCTCTATTTATACCATATTTAATTTGTGAGATATTAAATAATTTATACCCCAGATTTACTTTTATCTATAACAAGAAATTACAGGCTAATTTTACTATATTGAATTTAAACAGACTAAAAAATATGATTGAACTGAATTTCATGTGGAAAAGGGGTTTAACATAGTCTATGTTCCCCATCCTCAGCTGCTGTCCAGGAGGAGGGGGAAGTAAATTTAGTTCTGCAGGAAAAAGACATGCGAGGAAGATGGTTACTCTTTTATGAGAAAACAAAACATCTATTGTGCTTATTAATATCATCTTTTCATTGATAAATCATAATTGTATACATTTATGGGATACAGTGTGATAGTGTATCTGTATGCAAGGTGGCATGATTAAATTAAGCAAATTAACATATCACCTCACTTACCTATCATTTTTTATGGTGAGACATTTAAAATTTAATCTCTAAGATATTTTATAATATATAATACATTATTGACTGTAGTCTCCCTCCTGTGCAATTGACCTCATAAACCTATTCCTCCTCTCCTTCTGTGACTTTGTGCCTTTTGTTTTCAACTCCCCTTTTCCCTGCTTCCTACCCCCTCCCAGCCTCTGATAACCATCATTCCACTCTCTATTTCTGTGAGTTCAAATTTATGAGATTCCACATATACATGAATCACATGATATGTCTTTCTTTGCCTGGCATATTTCACTTAGGATAATGTCCTCCAGATTCATCCACATTGTCACAAATGACAAGATTTCCTCCCCTTTTTAAGGCCTAAGAGCATCCATTGTGTGTATATACAACATTTTCTTTATTCATTCATCCATGGATGGGCACTTAAATTGTTTCCATGTCTTGGCTATTGTAAATAATGCAGCAATGAATGTGGGAGTGTAGATATGCCTTCAACATACTTATTTCAGTACCTTGGGTACGTAAGCAGAAGGAGAATTACTGGGTTGTAGGTAGTTCTGTTTTTAGATTTCCGAGGAGCCTCCATACCATTTTCCATAATGACTGTCCTAATTTACATTTCTACAAATGTCATGTGACTGTCCTTTTCTCTACCTCTAACACTTACTATCTTTCATGTTTTCGACAAAAGCTATTCTAACCCCAGTGAGACAATATCTTGTTGTGTTTTACTCTACATTTCCCTAATTATTAGTCATGAATATTTTTTCATGGGCCTATTGGGCATCTGTATGTAATCTCTTGAGAAATATCTGTTCAGATCTTTTGCCCATTTTTTAATCGGGTTATTTGTTTTTTTGTTATTTAGTTGTCTGAGTTTCTTATTTATTTTGGATACTAACCGTTAGTGAGATGGATGGTTTGCAAATGTCTTCTCCCATTTTACAGGTTTTATCACTACTTTGTTAACTGTTTCCTTAAGTTGCAGAAGCTTTTATTTTGATGTAAGCACATTTGTCTATTTTTGCTTTTGTTACCTGCACTTTCAATGTTATATCCAAAAAACTCATTGTCCCGACCAATGTCATGGGAGTTTTTCTTTATGTTTTCTTCTAGTAGTTTTATAATTGTAGGTCTTATATTTAAGTCCTTAATCCATTTGGAGGATTTTTTTTTTTTGAGACAGAGTCTCACTCTGTTGCTCAGGCCAGAGTGCTATGGCATCATAGCTCACAGCAACCTCAAATTCATGAACTCAAGTGATCCTCTTGCCTCAGCCTCTTGAGTAACTGGAGCTATAGGCACCTGCCATTACGCCTAGCTAGTTTTTCTATTTTTAATAGAGATCCTGTCTTGCTCTTGCTCATGCTGGTTGTGAAGTCTTGAGCTCAAGCAATCCACCATCCTCAGCATACCAGAGTGAGCCACTGCGTCCATCCTTAAATTTACTTTTGAGTACAGTGTAAGATTTAGGTCTAACTTCATTCTTCTTCATGTGGACATCTAGTTTCCTCATACCATTTATTGAAGAGACTGTCCTTTCACCATTGTCCGTTTTTGGCAAAAATCAGTTTAGTAAATACATCAGTTTATTATGGGTTTTCTATCCTGTTTGTTTTTATGTGTCTGTTTATATCATAATACCATGTTTTTATTACAATGGCTTTATGTTTTGAAATCAGGGAGTGTGGTGCCTTCAGCTCTTTTGCTCAAGATTATTTTGGCTATTTGGGGTCTTTTAGGTTTCCTTACACATTTAAGGATTGCTTAATTTCTGTGAAAAAAATGACAATGGAATTTTAGTAGGGATTGGGTTGAATCTGTAGGTTGCCCTGGGTAGTATGGACATTTTTATAATATTAATTCTTCCAATCCATGAACACAGGATATCTTTCTATTTATTTGTCTTTTCTTCATGTTGCTTCATTTTAAAGAAATAGATAACTGCCCATGTCTTTAAAGAGCTCAACTCCTTGTTGAGATAGGCCAGATAGACATAAAATTACTTACTATTAGAGAATATGGAAATGTGGACATGAGTGTTTTTTAATTGAGACCATGTAAGAAATCTGTCTATACAGGTCTTGTGAAATTGCAGTTTTAGTGATAATCAAAGAAAGCATTTGTTATGAACAAGAAAAACCGTTCTTTTTTTCGTAATTTGGGAAAGGCTAGGAAAAGTACCCTTCTGGGGATAATTGAGTCTCAGTAGATTTGGGCTAAAGTGAGATGAAAATGGAGTGAGAGAAAACCAGAACAGTGCAACTTGGACTTTCTTCTTTCTGCTGCTATTTGTTTATGAAGGAATGGTTACATCATCTGAAGTAATTATAAATTCCTGGTCCCATCAGTGCTTGCTGAAAACATTTATTTATTATAAACACTAACTAATATGGAGATTTCTATATGCCAGGTACCTCTTGGATCACCTTATAACTAATAACTTATTCAAAGTTCTAAATAACCCTATGAGTCACATACCAATACCATCATCTGTATTTTATAGGGGAATAAACAGAGCATTGAATGATTAAATAATTCACCTAAAGTCTCCCCACAATAAGTGGTTGAGCTGGGATTGCAACTCCAGTAAGGTCCAACGTCTATGCTCTTGTGTATCAGTTGAACCATGCTGCTTCTGCAGCTAGCTATTCTAATCTTTCTGCCAGAGAAAAATGGAATTGAGTAGAGGGAGATTGGGTAGCAGAGGAGAGTTTATAGAATCCTTCCTGTATCTATGTAGTCACCAGAGTGCATATCTGTCATCCCTGCAGACCCAAAGGTGAGGTTAGGACTGATTACAGCAAACTTTTATTAATTCAACAGGAAAAAACCCAGAATTCAACAGCATTATTAATTAATTAGCTTGAGGTTAAGTTCTTCCCCATTATTCAGTATTTTGTTAAAGAATGCATGACACCTGAACAGCTAAGGACTACCAGTGACTTTGAATTACATATTATTTTGAATAAATCAACATTGGTTTATCAAAACTTTATTATAATTAGTTATTAATGACTATATCTTAATTGATATAAAAATAATTATTGACACAAGTTTATTTTAAAATGGCTGTAATTTGAAGCAGTTACCAAGGTTTGCCATTGTTGTTTAATGGTCTTGGAAGAGTAAATGGTTCTCTGTTTCACTCTGGATTAACAAGTCACCCTTAGTCCTTTCCTCCTTATAGTTTGTAAAGGAAATGACCAGAAGGAAAAACCAGGGTAACCTTAGAAGAATTTTCTTCATGCTTTTTGAAAACTCTCATTCTGAGAGTATTTCCTACTGTTAGTATACAATATGGAAGGCATAGGCCCAATACTCTTCCTTGCATATGTAGGGCTGTGTGTATGTGCGTGTGTGTGTAAGAGAGAGAGAGGGGGGGACAGAGAGAGAGAAAGAGAGAGAGAATCTTTCCGACTACCAATGACCTAACACTTACATACTGAAATGCCATGTCAAAATATAAGACATTATAATCTAAAGCAATTTATCTTTCTTATATATCTGACTTTTGTTTTCTGAGCAAGGATCACAAAGTAAGATTGAGGACTATGAGATTCAAGAAAATCGAAGTCCCCTATGTCATTATCATAGACTTACCATGCGTTAAAGACCTATTATTGCCTCCTTTCCTCCTCTGCTACTTGGCTCACAAAAGCATAGATGTGCACACACATTTGCACACAGATGCTGCATTTATAAACCACAAAAATCTACTGGAAAATAAAGAACTAGACATCAGTTTAGTGAATGTTTTTGTCTACTCTGATGTCTCACAATTTATCTCATTTTCTCATTAACACCAGAAAGGACAAATCTATTAACAATTAAATTGACTGACTTTAAAAAAAATCAAATGGCCTACTCAAGACTAAAGTCACCTGTTTTGGCAATGGTGTGAGCACTGCCTGTGACCAGTTCAGAGGCTTCTCCTTTGCTTGCTCTTGTTCAGAATTCCCTCCTTGCATTCTCTCTGTTTCCTCATGTGCCCATTCCTGTTGGAGTAGAGTTTTCAACCTCCTCTCTGTGGAACTTAAGTTCACGTTTTTTATTAGCCCATTGTCGCTCTGACTCATTTGGGTGTAAAGCTTCTTTATGATTCTATTAAGTGTAGATTGCTGTTTAGCTCACAGGGGAAACAAGATAATTTGCAAAATTCTGTAATCCTCAGTGGCCATTCCTGTTGATAGTGTCAATGAGCTCTGTGCTTGATGAGTGAATGAGTGAGGAGGTGAGTGGGAGAGCAAGAGGCACTGTCCTTTTTCTTAATGCATTTATTATTTACCTTATTGCTGCTGAAATGGGCATGGTTTTGAGACTTCTCAGAGGCCTATGCAGTGTTTCCTATGTAGAGGGAGCTCAAAAATGATGTGAGGTACAGAGCCCTGCGGCTACTTATAGGCACGTCCTGGTAGCATGTTGGAAAATGTAATTTGGGAACTCTATTAAGATTAGAGGCAAGTGACAGATTATTTCTCTAAAGGAATTTACCTTAACATTTGTGACATGGAAGAAGAAATGTCAGTAGAATTTTCTATGTTAGATTTTTTTTTAATGGTGTCTATAGCAGTCATATTTGACACATTTTATCGTTTCATTTGTTAGTCCATTCAAAGCTTTAAACGACGTCAGCGTAAATCTCTGATGGTAAATGTTTTGTTGTCATTCTTTGATTAAATATGCAATATTGAAGAAAGTAGGTGATACTCAATGGAGTCTAGTCTACCATTGACCTTCAAGGGCTTTATATGTGTAAATCCCATCAAGGTTAATGAAAGTTACTTCTGCAATTCCTCAGGCGTTTGTGGAAGAATAGCTCATTTAATTTCTGTTCAAGTGGTTTCCCCACATGGAGTACCTGATCTGTTGGAGAAGTAAAAGACACAAGTTGAATGAACTGGAAGCTGACAAACACAGCAGGTCATGCAAAAATGAAATTAACTTTCCTCTTTGTCATCTTCCTAATTAACATTATGTGACCAAACTACCAGAACGGAGTATTATTTAAACCTTTTTTCACCCCATTGGAAAATTTATCCTCTACTTATAAAGCCTAGTGGATAGAGGCAGACGCCAAATTTAAAAATGATCACTAATAGAGAACAAAATAAGATGTATTTTTAGAAATCACAGGAATTTTCACATTTCAAATAGAAAGGGCAAGTCGTGCTCTTGGCTTTATTTTATCGAAAGTTGTATTATAACATGTCTACTATTCATCCCTGGTCATTTGTGCATAGTCATCATGAATGAAAACTGTCCTTTCTGCAAGATATACCTCTCTCAGGGAGCAAACGTTGAGTTTGAAAGACCGTAAGTTTGATTTTACATGGCAACCAAAGAAACAAATGTAAGTGATTTTACTTGGTTTTAGAACAGAAAAATATGACTCACAGATAATGCTCATGAAGTAAACATAAAAATGCATCACAGCCTTTGCATGAGGGTAATCAGAACCCCAAATTGGCCAAAAGCATTAGAAACCACTTTTGTCAAGATCTGAAATCAAATCAGAGAAGATGGTTTCTGTGTGGTCAAAGGCCCTCACCACAGCCTGTGGGGCTTCCTCTGTTGTGGGCTGCTGCTCTACCCCTTCCTTACCTCTCAGCCTTTCTGCCTCCCCTTCAGTCACTCCTCCAACACATACAGCACCTTGTATGGGGGCTCTGTACTTGCTGTTTCCTCTGCCCAGGAATTTTCTCCCCTGCATCTGCACAGTTCACTCCAGCAATGACTTCACATTTTTAAATATCATTTCATCAAAGGTGCCTTTCCTGATCATCATTCTCTGCCCCTCTTCTACTGCTTTCATTTTCTTCTTATCATTTACCACCAAAGGACAGATATTTATCTTTTGTCAATGTCTTCTCCCTACCACCATAAAAATGTGAGATGTGTGAGGGCTAGTTTTGTTAGCTACTGTTTCCTCAGCTTTCAGAAGAGTGCTTGGCCCATAGTGGGTCCACAGTAAATATTTGTTGAGTGAATAAAGAGCTTCTCCTTTGACCCATTTCTAACATTGGCCATATCTTTGTCTTAAAACTATACTTTAGAGAAAAGAATGAGCAGTTAATAATAGAAACTTTCAGCTTGAGACCAGAGTTTAAATCAGGACTTCATGATTTATAAGTTATGAAACCTGGAGCAAAATAAATAGCATCTCTTTGAGTTTTATTCTCTATCATCATAGTAATACCTACCTTTTGTAAGTATTTAAAAATATAAATTAGAATCTACTACAGAGTTACTATTTATAGGTACCCAAACTATGGATGCCTTTCATGACATAGGAAACATGAATTCTCTTCTATAACTCATCGAGTTCAGAAATTATCATAGTTTTTTAAATTTTATCTTCCTGAAGCATAAGCTTCTTCCTACTTGGGAAGAGGAAGTGAACATTGGAGATAATTTGGAGATCTCCTACTCTTTAGGTCATGTAAGGATCTCAGGGTCTTACATGTTCCAGATTGTTATTATGGGCCTTATTTTATGAAGGAAGAAAATGAATTTGAGAGAGATGAAGTGCTTTATTCCAAGTTAGAGTTAGTAAGTGCTAACTAGATTCACACTCTGGTCATCCGATTACTAATCTGTCCCTTTGACCTCTACAACATTTGTAATATCCTAGTTTGTATTGCATACATTGTCAGAGCCTGCTGTCCATAATAGCTTTTCAACAAATAATTATTGGCTTATTTGCCATGTTTGCATATGACAGACCATATGTTTTGGAACTAGTTTGGAAGGACACAAAGACATTTTCTTGAACTTGGAGGTCACATGTAAACTTTCACCAGAGAAACTCATATCTCATCAAATATTTTCAGGCATCAGAAGGTCTCTGATTATTATTATATGTAAGCAGCCCACTATTAGTGATGCTATGATTGTCTAAGAGACAGAGGGAAAGCGTACTATAAGCCAATATGAAAAAAATAAAAGTGTTAAGAAACTGGAATTTAAAATTTGCCTTTCCTTCTAGTACATTCATAACAGTGTTCCTTGTTTAGCCACCTACACCTCCCTCCATTCCTACTTCTTCCCTACTTACTAGAAAGTAAGGATTTTCTGTAGTTTTATGAGGCAAAGCGAAAATAATGGCCAAATACCATCCCATTCATAGAAGCAGAAAGAAAGGGACAAGAGTCAAAAGATCTAATGCCAGAAATAGGAGGAAGGTGGGACTCTTAAAAAACAATTAGGACAAGAGACATTATCCCTTCTCAGAAGACCATTAATGGAAAAATGAGATGTGTCAATAATGCATCTAGCAGGAGAATGTGCTAAGGACAAAAGAATTCTCCTGTTATAAAAGAGGGAATTATTCCAGAGTTTTAGAGATACCAGAGAATAGAAAAACTCATGGAATTTTTAAGAATTAACTATAGACTAGATACTGCTATCCCCATCCTATGTTGTTCATTCTGGAGATTTAAGTAAAGGTAGAAATTTACAGTTGAACTATATTAGGGGCAAAATAAGTTTAGAATGGAACATAGGTGCTCAGTTTTAAGAATGTTTCATTAAGACCAGAAATATATATATCATGAAACAGAAAAAATATGAGTCATCCAGCCATTTTGCCTGTCATGGTCTCTGTCATTATACACATATTACCTTCATAAAGACCACAATTATTTTCCCTTTCTAAATTGTATTTTTAGTTGAGCAATTTTCAGTTTAAGGGAAAGTAAAACTTTGCATGCCCAAGACAACAACCTTAAGCAAAGACATACCTGAATTGAAACTGTTATTCTCAGGTTTTAAAAAAGTGGTTTCTTAGTTTTGAGAAAGGAAAAATTAATGCCATACTTTGAAACTCTTGTATGAAACCATTTCTATTCTTATATTTAAATGAAAGAGCAGCATGTTTTTTTTCATCTAACTGACTTGTGAGTTTTGTCTTTCCACTTCCCTATTGTGTCTGTCCACTTCAGAAATGAGTACAAATGTGGGGCCACCAATTCAGTTATTTCAGTGTCACATTGTTTGCTTCACCTATCATAATGGCTAAGTTTTTGGTAATTGATTGGATAAAAATTATTTCACAATAATCCTTTTTTCCTGAAAACCACACACCTAACTGAAATTCACTCTTACTACCACTTCTTCTTACCTACATTGAGTCTTTCATTTTTTTCAAAATAGAATTTGTTTGATATCCATAGATAAGAGTAACAATTTGGTAAGAGATAATTTATCTCTGTCTTCATTAATTGAAGCTCAAATTTATAAAATGTAGGTGCCTTTTTGTAGAATATTAGAGAATTTGATGGCACGTGGAGCTTACTAAACATTTTTTAAGTCATATGATATTGTTAAATATAGACTAATCAATGTATTTTAGTAACTTTTCCAAATGTCAACATTTAGAAATAAAATTATCCACATTTAGGTAGGCTTGCAAGCTTATTTCTTAAAAACCGAAGAAATACCTTTTCAATTCAGTTTTGCTATAGAATGTGAACGAGATGTCCCTATTCTGCTTTTAAGGGAATGTAAGATTGTTTCTGATTCCATATAATTCAGAAGTAATTCTGAGCATTTTTATAAATAACAACATGTAATTTCCACTAGACTTAGTCACAAAATCATTATTGTTACTATGGAGTTGCTTAACAATTTGGTTTGGTTCCCAAATGGACATAAATAGTTGTGTGTGGAATATATCATCTATGACATTTATATTCCTTGGATTCTGCTCCAACAGAAGTAAAAATGTAAAATGAAAGTTTAAGAAAAATCTTTGGTAATATAGGTAAAAACAGATAAATTACGCAAGTAGAGAGGAACAATATTTCACAAGCTAGCAAATCACAGTTCTGATAGACATTTACTTTCTTGCTCAAAAGCTGGCTAATGCCTAAAGAATCACAACCAAATACTTTAGGGACATCATTAAGTGTCAACAGAGTTGTTCACACTTGATTTTCATCACTCTTCTTTAGGCAACTTGTGTCATACCCCATCTAGCTACTCCACGTAACACCAAAGTCCTGCATTTTTCCACCTTGATGCATTTTCTCTTGCCATTTTCCTATCTAGGATGTAACAGTTATTTCAGACTCTTCCCATCTGTTTTCCACTGCTATCCCCTTTGAATTCATCTTTCATGGATGTGTTTGTGTGCTCTCTTGCCTCTACAATGTTTTTCATAATTCAGGCAGAAGAAATTTCATTGACATGTTCTAACAGAATTATTTACTCTTTGTTCTTCATCATCATATTTTACCTTTTTATTTTGGTTGTGCACCTTACTTTAAAAAAATTAAATTTTAGAATTCTTAAGGGTAAAAAAAAGAGGCTTACTTCGTTTTTTTATCTTCCCATAATCCTAGCACAATATTTTAGTGATAGTAGAAGATCAAGAAATATTTGCTGCATTCAATAGAACTGAATTAACGCCTGCTCCATAGGGGATCCAATAATCAAGATTAAACTGTATTAGTTTATCTGTTAGACTCCTTCCACCCCAAAGTGTTTTGGGGAAATATAAAACCACTAAGGAAATATTACAGGTTTTAAAAGTTAGCCATGAGCATATTTCTCATCATGTTGTGATCAAATGTTGAAGTAGGTAGAAAGATAAACTGGAGTCAGCCTGTGAGTTCCTAAGAATATGCGTTGGATAAGATTATGAATAATTACCAGGTTGATGGCTTTGGGGCTAATGATTTCAGAAGCTACTTAAATTGTCTATCATTTAGAAGTGGTGTACTTTATTATTCCACCTTGACCAAACTCAAGGCTGTTGTTAGAAGGAGCCCCCCAGTCTGAAGAAAGAAAGTTGTATAACTAACTTCTTTAATAACCACCAGGTACCTTTCTGTGAACTGTGCTCTTCCACTGGGACAAATACCTTCTAATATTTTATATATTCTTGGTCAGTGACTTAAAAAAAAACCCTACCCAACTGCAGTCTGCCATTCAAAAGGAATATTTCTGCAAAGAAAAAGATGTGAAAATGTAGGCATTCAAGTGAAAATTCAATCCTTCACAGTACAGAGCCTCTGCGAAGTCTTTTAAATGACCCTTTTTATCATGGTGCCATGTCTGTACCTTTCTGAATAGTGAGACCTGGTAAGAAAAATAGATGTATGTATACAAGTGGTTGAGTAATGTATTACTCATATGCACTTTGTTCTTTTTGGCAAACTGACCTTATCAAAGGAATGAAAGCTATACATTGTGACAAGCTGAGCCTCACCAGAAAGTCTGAATTAGGAGTGTGAGTCCTCTGTTATCTGGATTAATATGTTATCAGAACAACAACAAAAAAAAATCAACATTTAACCTCTTGAGAAGTAGAGATGCTAGGAAATTGAGTTCCTTTTAAATAAAAACTTAAGCTTTCTTGTTCCATTTACATTAACCATCAGAGATGATTTACATTAAAAACAATAAAATAAACAATTTTTCCTCTAAATGCTTGTCATTTTTTTGATGTTCAAGTAAGCAGTGTTTAAGTTTTTTGATTGTCTGTACTTTATAGAGAATTATTATAAGAGGGTGGTGATGAAATATCCTTCAGCATTTCTCTAGGGCAGATGCTATGCATTATTTTCTACCTCTGTAGATAACTTTTAAATAAAAAAAATTAACTTTTTGCGTTAATGTTATCCAGTCATTAGAAATCTTCTTGATTATTTGAGAAGCAAGCCCCTTGAAACTAGACTCATTTAACGCATTTTAGTACAGATATTAAACTCTTTTAAAAATTAGTGGAGGTATAATGAACCAAATTCATTCTTTGAAAAGTAAACACACGCACTCAAGTCAAACTAAGCTTGCTCACCTCTAGGTCTTTTTCTCGGTTAACATTAAACTTCTTTTCAAATGAATACATAAAGATAGACAAAAAAATCTGGAATAGATAAAATGAGGGAGAAAAATAGACATATTACATAGAACACAGGCACATAAAACTATGGCTATTTTATTCACAATAAAAGAGTGTGTGTGTTCCTACTGCCCAGTTGCTACGCATATGAATTCACCAGATCTAGATGTATTTGCCCAATTAATTACTCTGCTGTTCAACAATGATGGGTAATGGTCCACGCAGCCTTCTCCTCAGCTCACCAGTGGAATTCACGCATGCATAATGTCCTCTCTTCAGAAAATGATCCCAACAACCTCTATAATTATTTTTTTTCTTTTGAAATAAAAGCATCAATTCAATTATATGTTAAAACAATTTGTGGGAGAAGAAATGAAAATGAAGAAGGATCTCTCTTTCTCACTACCTTTCTGGGTAGAAAGCTGGAAGATGAGCTTCCCCACTCTACTCTGTCCGGTAGCAAACTTCAATATCAAAAAATAATTGCTGATCAAAATCATTCATCATTACCCTTAATTAGTCTGTTGATTTTCAATATTTTTCTTCATTAATAGAGATGAAGGTGTGTTCTTCCACATTCAATTACACATGCTATCCCTCCGTGCTGGTAAGCAGATGACTAAGCTTATGATGTAGCAGATCAAACAAAGAACCCTCAAGTACAAATGCACAGCAGACCGGGTAAACTGGGCTAATTAGCATTGTAATTAGCTCACGTGATGACTAAAACAAAGTCAGAGTAACCCAGGAATCAGAAAGGATACCAAGTGGTGTTGTCTCCACCCCCGCCCTTGTTTCTGATGCTGGGAAGAGCTGGAATCATGCCCTGTCTTCCTCCCTTCCCAGATCCCCTATTCCCCCCTCCTGGTGGCGCAAGCCAAGTTCTCTGCTCAGGCTTGGAAGTTAAAGAATGCACAGGGCTCGCCTGTGGCTGCTGTAGTGATGTTGGATTTTTAATGCAGTGCAGGATGTTACCAGTTAGAGGGAGCTTAGTAAAAGAAAGTTCCTCCTTTGGCTTTGCTGAAATAAGCAGATACAGTTCTCTGTAAGCAGGACAATTGGAAGAGAGGAGATTTGGGCTTCTTTTCACACGGACTTCTGTGTTTACTGGCTTAATTAAGGGTGAATATTAAGTGTAATTTCTGAAGTTAACATTCACAAACTTCCACACCAACATTGCTTATAAAACAGAAATCTCTAAATGGGGCTTACATGCCTAAATGGTTTTCTTTAGAATTTCACATGTGATAGTTAAAGGTATCTTGCTACTTGATATAGGATTATTTCTAATTTTACCTAATTATGAAAAATAGTTCCCAGGATTTAACCAGAGGGAGTGAGGGCAGAGACCATCAATGAAAATCAAAGGAAAAAAATAACCATCGTAGGAAAAAAAAAGTAAATCAGTGAAACATCGTTAATCTCTAAGTACCTTTGTGTCACTTTAAGATTAAAAATTCACTATTCAAGTGTTTTGACCCTTTATTTCATTTGATCCTTACGATTACCCTGCAAAAGAGATATAGAAGGTATTTTAATTCCCATTTTACAGAGTAGAACATGGCCTCAGAGATGCTGAGTGACCAAGAATGTACTCAACAGAGAACATCCTTCTCAGACTTCTTGTTCAGTGATGTTTTGGGTGGTGAGCTCACGCTGAAGACTGTGCTTTTTCTTAGGTCTCAGAGAGTCGAAAAGATTGTCTTTTTTTCTTAATTGGTCTTGCCTCACTTAAACTCAATTTTTATTTCTAATTTAAACTGTCTTACTTTAAATTGTTTTTAGTTTATCTTTAAATTCATTTGAGCCCATGAAATATCAATCATTATTGAAAAAAATTGAATCCACAGGAAGAAAAATATTTTCAAATATATTCCAAGTAGAATCTATCTACTAGTTGAGGAAATTGTCAGAGCTGTTGGGAAATCCAGATCACAGACTAATTCTATTATAATACATTTAGCATCATATAAAATCAATACCTCTGAGTCATAGTACAACTACATGTTTCTAGTGGCAAGAAAAGGATTTTCTGAAGTTCTTAAATACTGAAATCTATTTTTCTAATATCAATATCTCTGTATTTTAAGGAGAATTAAATGTGTAATGATACTTGCTATGATTTTAATGTACATTCATGTGATTAACATCCATGAAAATATAAAAAATTTTGACCTCATTATTCAAACAATTGTTTGCTATTTCTATTTCTGTTCATCCTATTTAATAGAATTTTATCAATTAGTTTCTAAAACAGCAGACCTAGTACTATGTTAGAGGTGGCCTAAGTCAAGTATTAGACTGTTGATCCTTGGGATTGATGACAAAAGTTTGGGAAATATTCGTACATTTTCCTAAAGGATTCTCTGACAGAAAAAAATGGATACATTATTAGTAAAACCTTATGTTCCTATCCTGTGTGATATAAGAATACTCTTGATTAAGATGCAATTTGTTATTGGTATCTGCTACAAAATTAAGTAGGAGTGGGCTCACTCTGAATGTAAAAGAAATAATAGGGAATCTAAAGATAGGCATTTGTAGTGACTATTGGGAATCACACAGCTGATCCAAAGAGAATGTGTATACTCTGCTTGTACTTTCTTATCTTCCTTTATGGAAAGAACGTGGGAGAATACAATTTGAGATAGATTGGCTATTATTTAGCCAGATTAATTATGATATGGGACATAGGAATAAGTGAGAAAAAGGGTAATCAATAGTAAGAAAAGGTAAACCTAATGCAATAGACTCCTCATACCCTTCTCTCCAGTGTTCAGATTTTGTTAGTGTTATAAATGGAATTTAATTTTCAACCTAAACAAATAATTTTGAGCAATGTTTATTATTGATCTTATAATTTACATAGAAAAGACACACCAATTTTCAAAACCAGAGAGAAGAGCATAATCTGGCATCATAGAGCACAATATGTACTTAACAACTGAGCATGAAAGTAGCATTTGACAGATCAGTTAAATTTTTCAGGGGAAAAAAAGATGAAATATGATTATTACAAGTTGAGATACAAGAATATATTAATACTTGGAGTGACTCAGCACCTGTGGCTCAATGGGCTAAGGTGCCAGCCACGTACACCTGAGCTGATGGGTTCGAATCCAGCCTGGGCTGGCCAAACAACAATGACAGCTGCAACCAAAAAAAAAAATGGCAGGTGTTGTGTAGTCCCAGCTACTTGGGAGGCAGAGGCAGGAGACTCGCTTTAGCCCAGGAATTGGAGGTTGCTGTGAGCTGTGATGCCATAGCACTCTATCCAGGGTGACAGCTTGAGGTTCTGTCTCAAAAAAAAAAAATACTCAGAAGGGAAAACTAAAATTGCAAAACAATTTACAAATTAATAAATGTGATGCAGTAATATTATATATGCAATATAATCTATTACATTCACTTTGTCACGATGCTGTTTTTATTTTTACACTTATTCAAGATTCATTCATCCTCGGCTCGGCGCCTGTGGCTCAATGGGCTAAGGTGCCAGCCACGTACACCTGAGCTGGCACGTTCGAATTCAGCCCGGGCCCACCAAACAACAATGATGGCTGCAACCAAAAAATGGCCGGGCGTTGTGACGGGCACCTGTAGTCCCAGCTACTTGGGAGGCGGAGGCAAGAGACTCGCTTGAGCCCGGGAATTAGAGGTTGCTGTGAGCTATGATGCCACAGCACTCTATCCAGGGTGACAGCTAGAGGCTCTGCCTCAAAAAAAAAAAAAAAAAAAGATTCATTCATCCTTAGCTTTTTCTTTCATTTCCTACATCTGGGGCCCTAGGGAGGGTTTTCTGAACCCCTGAAATTGCATGTAGAAGTTTTTGTGCACCTGTATATGTGTGTTTGTGAGAAATTACCTGATTTTTGTAAGGTAGACTAGGAGCCTATACCCCAAAATGGTTAAAATTCAGAATTCTGTGGATTATTAAAAATTTCCCTATTATTTTTTTCTTTAAAAGTTTTTCATGCATTCCTTCAAGGTCTTCACACCACAACTATGCCAGGAACTGCCTGCCTCCCTCCGATCTCCTTTCTCCAGCTGATCCTCTATCTCATGCACACCAGATCAATCTTATTAATACATCATCTATATCATGTCTCAAATCCACTAAAAACCAAACAAAAGCACTGTTATGGGATCAAGTATATATTCCTCATTTTGGCATTTAACTCCATCTCACAACAAGTTCTCAATCAACACCTGTCTTGACAAGAGTTGAGATTTACAGAGTGGCACTAATGTGCCAGGAACTATGTCAAAATGGACTCACATGATCTTGAAATAGCTCTGTAAGAGCAGTTCTATTCTAATCATAACTCAATTTTTCAGGTGCTTTATTGGGGCTGCAGAGGTGAGATCATTTGGCCAAGCCTACATAGCTAGCAATTGTGAATCCACAATTCAAACAAACCTAGGCATTGTGATCCTACATGAATTTTTAACCATGAATTCCCCTCTTTCCTATCTAATTTCCTTCTTTCCAGTATGAACTTTCCTGTCTAGATTTCTGGGGATCCTCAGTGTCAACTGAACAAAGCACATTTCGGATCTCTTAAACTTATTTCATATTCCCCTTTCCATATTCTCCAAGGTTGAACTTCAGTCTCATCTTTAGAATGAATAATGCATTCATTAACTCTTCTGTCTTAGAACCATAACATTTGTAACATTCCTTCAGCCACATCCCTTATGTTGCTCACACACAATTTTGCAGAGTAATTTTTCTCTAATTGGACAGTAAGCCGCTGGTGGGCAGGGCTTTCACCTTGTGTTTTTATTCTGTCATCTTCAGCACCCAGATCAGTGCATTTCATCAAATTTGCTTTTGAAAAATACTCATTGAAGGAATAAATTAACCTGAACTTCTAGAGAGTGTCATGTTTGAAAAATGATACTATAATTAGTTCTCTAACATTCTATTATGTCTTAATAAAAGCTCCTGCGTGTGGTGGCGGGTGGGCTTATGAGCTATTGTTACCATGCTGAAACTGACTTTCTCTGTTTTCTCAGTTTGCCTGGAGGTATATCTGATACACAATAAAAAGAAATTGTGCAAAGTGAGTGTCTACGTGTGTGTTCACATGTGTGTGTTGGGAAAGTATTTGGTTTTTGTTTAAGAAACACTGCTACCAATGATAAAACAAATTACAAGAAATTGTGTTGCCAATTTTTTTTTTCTTTAAATGAATTTGAGTGCTACTGGGTTAGATCACTTTCAAGAAAAGGATCTATTTGGTGAAGAATCTCTCCCTGATCCAGAGTCTGATCTTCTGCTCAAAGTAGGCCAAACAAATTCCAAGGATTCAAATTACAAAGCAGTTCTTGGGAGCAGTAAAACCCTTCAGTTTTTAATCGTTGGGCCTATGTGGAGTAGGACAAGATTCTAGTACTTGGGCCAGTGTGAGGTTTCCCCATCTCTGTGTCTCTCAGGGGCTGAGCCATCCTCAGTATCAGACGCTCTTAGCTCCCGTGACAGAAGGACAACAAGGAGGAAAGATCTTTACCCATATGCTTGAGAAACTAATTCCGTCAGCGAGGCAGAACTATCTACATCCATTTTATTATCCATTTATTATCCAATCTTTAGAAAAATGCGATATGGAAGATATTTTGTATAATAAATAATGTTACAGCCAATTTGAGTAATTATATTATGTACATATGTATGTGCAGGTTTATAATAGAATGCTTTTACTACCTTAAAAATCCTTTTGCAATGTCTATAAGTAACTCACTTCAAAGCATCTAATCATTCAATGGATAACACCCAGGGCTTAGATGCATCACTATAAATGACTCAGCTTTCCTTTTAATAGTTTAAAATGCAGAGCTTAGACTAAATCAGGAATCACTTAAATGCTTACAGATGGAAGGCAGATAATGAATGCTTGAAGTAGGCTTGGTGGAAATCTTTTTAAGGAGTACTGGGGACTGGAGCAAATTGGAGAAAGTGTGCCCTATCTAAAGAGAATGACTGACATTCAGGCCCAGGTGATTTTTACCCTGCAAGAAAGAAGATCCAGTGTTCCAAACCTTTCAGTTCTTCATGAGAAACAAGGCTTTTTAAAATATGAAATACGCTGGTTTTTTAAGAAAAAAATTTTTTTTAACTGGGCAGACCAAACAAAGCAAATGTGAGAATAGGATCTGGCCTAGAATCTGCCAATTTGCTACTGTACACAGAACCATCCATACGTTCTTATTTAACTTATGTAATGTGTAGAGATATATATACATGCAGCTATTTCCTAACTATGCTGTTTCAAAAATCTCTTAAAAATTATAAAGTATTCAATCACAAACAATATGACTAAATGTAAAAAAAATTCATCTTAGCTATTTCCTGAATACACTGTTTCAAAAATCCCATAAAAATTAGAAAGTATTCAATTACAAACAATGTGACTAAATGTAAAATATTTCATCTTATACAGCCCATTAAAACTGCTTGGTAGATGGAGGAATAGTAATAGTTGTATTATAACAAAAACAGAACTTTTCATTCTGATCTCCTTGATGGACTCAGCCATAAATGATGGTTAAGATTAAGTCAAAAATTCCAGATAGATATAAAATTATATCCAGAGAAAGGTTATCATATCTAGTCTAGACCAGCCCATAACATGTTAAACAAACAATACTCTGCAAAGATTAGTCCTGACCTCATCTTACTGATACTATCTTACAGAGATATGATTGAATGGAATGATGTTCCTTATCCTAAGACTAGAAACTGACTTAATAAGTTGCTGTCCACCTGGCTCAATCTTAACTATTGAAAAGAATAGCTTTTCTTTGGAGCATTCAACCAGGTGCCTTGGAATGCTGTTATAGAAATGTAAAGAAATGAACATTTCTTCCACTTGACTTTAGATTTCACTTAAGATACCAAGTACATATATGAAACAAAATAATTCTTATTGCATAAGCAGATATGGTAGAAATTAATGTTGAGCAATGTTAAGACAAAAGAGGAATCCAACAGTGATGTCAGTTACTACAAACTCCATGGAGGTGAGGTTAAGTACTATATTGGACATTGAAGAAAATCAAGTGAAGCAGAGATAGATGAGCCATGCTAGGCCTACTGCGTTTTATGTTTAAAGCATAAGAACAACGAGCCATGTGCAAAAAAAGTCTAGGAAATGAGATAAATGGTGGCAGACAGGAATAAAGGGTCTCTGGTACCATCCCACATTCCATAAAATGGAATAATTGTACAGAATATGTCAAAGAGAATAATTACCAAATGCATTCATTAGTTTGCTTTAATACTGTATTAAATCCGGTTTATTAACATTATTACTTTGAGTTTTACAAAAATATAGTGTTTTGCTTATTAATATAACTGTTGATTTCTGTGTCCTCTTTTGCTAGAAAGTTTTAATACTGTAAATATTGCTGTTTACAAATCCATCTTCAGTTCATTTTAAGAGGCATTTAGGAAAAGCCACAAACAAATGGTAAATATGAAGAATACGAAACAGTTTCTGACTCATATTGGTGATCAGCACAGCATGGAGGAATGATGTGTAGTGGGATGAAGTAACATTGCCGGATTTGAATTCATTTTGTCATTTGATAGCCTGGCAACCATGGGCAGGTTATTTGAATTCTCTTCGTCTCAGTTTCCTCACTTCTATCTTTTTGGTGAGATTATTCAAAAGATGAGCAAGAACAAAATGCAAATCATGGCAGATGGCATTAAATAGCCACTATTATTATTTAAATTATCATTATTAGTCATATAACAATTGTAAGTTCCCTTGTAAAATTCATAACACTCTAGCAATGAATCAATTTCTAAATTGCTGTTGTAATGAAGGCAACATATCTCTTCCTCACGTTAGGAATTTGGGGCCTAAAATGGTAAGAAGAAATATACTTCCTAAATTTGTTTACCCTAAATTTGTAGACATTAACCTGTTCAGAGTCATAGCTGTAACATTTATACACTCACATTTCTACAAATTATAATCAGATATTTACTGTAGTTTAAATGACTATGTTTTTGATACAAAGAAGAAAAGATAATTCCCCCAGGATTCTTGTGGAAAATGAATCCGCTAATTTCTACACCTCACTGTGATTCAGAATGCCTTGTTGAGTTTTGAACACATGTATTGTTTTAAATACAGCAGATGCTTCTGTGTGGGGCATAATTTTCTAGCTTGTGCTTCTCTTAAGAGGCAGACTGTATGGGCTACGGCTGCAGCCTAGTTGCGTAGCCTAAAAGAAGAATACAGCCCTGGAGAAGTGAAGGAAATGAATCCGCCATCCAAAATATTCACCTCTAGGTTCAGCATTAGGTGGAGAACACCTGAGCAAGGATATTCATTAGCAGATTTCTATCTACCAAATATACTCCTACACATGAAAGGGAGGAAAGGGCCCCATTGATTTGTGTTGATGAGATTGCAAATCATTCCTCCAAAAAATATAGAAAGACCCTCCCTTGGGTATATAACATAAATGCCAAAGTCAATTAATTCTATTAGTTTATGTTTTTAGTCTGAATAAAAGCTGAAAACTCAAATATCTGTATCCATGTGTCTATGAAACTTATCCTAAGATAAAAATAGACAAAATTTAAAAGATACAAAGTATAATGCTTGTTTATAATTGTTTCCATCTAGATTTAATTCTAACATTGAAAGAATGAACCAATTTATCTCGTCCTTGAAAAAACTAAGCTTAAATTACGAAGACCTCAATTTTTTTTAATCTAAGCTATTTTTAAGAAGAATTCAAATTCTCCTTTTCTTTAATTTTATAGATGAAGCGTCTTTGTTTATTTCACTTGATACAGAAAGGATACAAAAGACAAAAAGAAAATTTTCTACGTAAGCTTAGTAAGATTAAAAATATATATATATTTCAGTTCATTATAAATGGTTGATTTTTGTTTTGTAATGCTTGTGGATTTTGTACTTTTCAATAATTTTGAATATCAAAATGAAGATGAGTAAAGAAGAACAGCCTGTGGTCTAAAAATTTATCAAATATACATATTTTAAAGGAAAGCAACAAACATCTGCACTGATTACAATTAAAAACAGTGTAAAAGATTATCACTCCAATTAAGCTTCTTGTTCTAATCAAAATTCAGCACAACCCTCACATAGCAACGTGTGTGATACCCACATGTCTTTTTCTCTGAAATGAAACCTCCCTGAGATTTTTTTTCTTTTTCTTTAAAAGCAATGAACACATATTCTGGTGCTGAGTTTATCTTTATCAAAAAAGTAGCATTTTACTCGGATACATTTCAAAACTCTTTGGAAGTCAATTTTTGCTTTCTGTCTATGTGAACATACTTAGAAGAAATGCAGACAAGCACTTTCATCCTATTCAACAAAGAAGTTTTTAGCTTTTCAAAATTTTTTCCCAAATGTTGTTTAAACGAACATTATTATCTGTATTTCTCAATATTATTGACATTGAAATGTGTAGAAAAACTACTGGATTTGAAATATGCTTCCAATAAATTAGTATAGATAATCTATAGAAAAATTGGACCAATATGTCTTAGAATTTTAGAAATAGCTTTTTTTTTAAATATGGAAATAAAACTGAAGTGCTTATACAATAATTATTAGAAAGTTTAAAAAATATATAATCTATAAATTACCAGTTCAGATAAGAAAATTATAGTTAAAAAACAGTTTTTTAAAAAGATCACCAACCAATTAAACCAGTAGAATATGTAAAATAGATATAATCAATAAATATTTCTTCTTTATGATCTAATAGTCCCTTTCAAATAGAAAAAAAAAATGGGAAAATAATATTCAGCATTTTGAGTGATAGTGAATTTCCTCTTCAGTTGTTTGAAAGGTGAAAAGCCAGACTTGATCACTCTTTGAGAAAATTTCTACTGAAATTGGGTACAAGGCAGAATCTTTTGTGTTGACGAGAATGCAAATCAAAGAATCTTTTTGGAGGCTCAGCATTTTAAAAGAGCATCCTTACTTTAAAATATCTATTCATTATCTGAATTGAATGGTAAAATGTAAATATTCAAAAAATAACACAACTAAGGGAAATATATGATAACTATCAGACAAACATTAAATTCACATTTTATGAATTTTGTCTGGTTCACAATCAAATTTTTGGAAGTGAATGGTTTAATATATATGCCAATAATAAGGAAAATAAATAATAAAATTATTTTTCAGTTGGCTATTGTTTATAATATTAGAAAAGTTAGATTTGCACACCTCTTTAACAAGTAGTAAATTTATTTACTAAATCCTTTCAAATCAGCATGCTTTTTATTCAAAATATTTATTATCTTTTGAACATCATTTGTATAAAGAAAGTCACAACTTGTATTTCTTATTGATTTCCAATCAGAATAAAGAATACATGATTCGTATGCCATCAAGGTCTTCAAAATTCCTGGTTTATCTGTATAACACTACAGCTTTTCTCACTAATAGCTCCTTTATTGGTGATTTAAAAACTCCAGATATTTGTCATATTTAGAAATCAACTTCTTTGTATCATTAAAATGTATCTCAGGAAAAAATACCATAAATTTATTTTTTCACATTATTCAAAAGGGGAAATACATTCTCAGAGTGAATTGTTTTCTATCTGTGGATATAATAAAGGCAATATTAAAATATGTGACTCAGTGGGATAACCAGGGAGAATTCCTATGTCTATGAATAAATCCCAAATGTGCGATTTTGGTAAAGTGCACTTGATACTAGTCAAAGAGTGATTTGTGAAAAAAAAGTTCAAGCACACTTTCCTATGTTCTATATAGTGTGCATAATACTATTTTAATGACATTTTGCGAAGATAACAATAGAAATCTGCATTTCTGAGAGTGACAAAAATAGCTTATGAATGATACCTTTAATATTTGACATTCAGGTGCTGCTGGAAGGGCGGCATTGGCGGGGGCGGGTAATGGAAGAGCGTCAGAGGGTGTAACTATTCGGGGTTGAAGAGGCGGAGAGGTGCTTCTGTGACTTTATCACTTCTGAGTATTCTCAGAGAGGGTTACGTGATTAAAACAGAAAGCCTGATAGATACAGCCAAAATGAAAGAAAATAAAATGCTTCAAGTAGTTGAGACATTGGAATTCAAAACATGAAAGTAGGAGGAAAAAATATGGCAAAGTAGAGGAGAAGAAAGGAATGGGAAATAATTGGGAAATAGAGAAAAGTGAAGGAAAGGGCAAAGAAGACCACTCGCTCTCGGCTAATTCCCTTCAAACCAAAAATTTAAAACCAGGTTAGTTAAACTGCTGTAATATTTTAACTTGAAATATTTATATTTTGAGTAAAGTCACTCCTTTTTGCCTGAATCCTCTGAATATTTATAGCAATTCTCTTCTTGCCTTAGTCATTAAATACAAACAGGAATGGATTGTTGCGATCGTAGGGTCTTCCAGAGACTTCTCACAAGGCCGCTAGATGGCATGAGAGCACCGCCTTGGGCCTGCTCAGCCACAGGCCTCGCCTGCTACAACCTTGCATTTATTTTCCTTATGCTGAGAGCTCAATAATGTTTAGTCAAGTTAGATGCATTTTCTTTCAAAGAAATCTTTCTATGTTGCGTGACACTTTTCAGGACACAAAGCGGGTATTCCACTTTCCCCGTACATACACTCAGAAAATGTCGAATTAAATTTAGGATGGTAAAAATCATTTCAGTGTTTACTGGGGCTTCCTGAGAACTTTACCTTTCAGCTCTTTAGGGGATAGTCTGCTATTTGTTATGCAGCCTTCCTTAATAGGTAGTTAGAGGGGAAAAGTCCCTTCAGCATTATGCCTGTGCTCAAACAACTACGCACAAAGTTTGCATATTCTCAGTCATCTCTCTCTTTTTCCTGATTTTTTTCATCAAAAATTCTCTTTGTTTTTCTTCATCTGATATTATGGGGCCCTCATTAAGGACTGCAATATGAAAAGCTGGATTTAAAACTGCTGTCAGAAAGAAAGTTGTCCTCTTTCCATATTCTTTACCAGTATAGCAAAAGGAAATGTCTTTGTTCTTGCTTTTCAAATGCATTGTTTTGCTTTATTTAATGTTTCTGCCTCATCACTAGGTACCTCCAAACTTTGAGAGATACTTCTATATCTGGTATCTTTCCGGCCTCTCAATATACATGTAACATCTCTCTGTGCCTCCACAACAGGAATAATTACCATATTCCTCAAGATATTACTATCTCCCTTCACAAAATGTCCATTGTAAAAGCTGTTTTGATCTTTTGGATAAGTGCCTTAATTTAAAATAGCAAAAAGGTAAAATTAGGCCTCTGTGCTCAGCAGTGCATGAATGGCAAATCAATTATTGTCTGGGGTTTGTTTTTAAAGACTTCTTTTAAAATCTCTTAAAGCAGACTTATATAGTATCAAAAATAATATTACACATTGGCAAACTGAAGTGCACAATTTATTCCATGTGCTACTGATACAGTTATGTTTATACATAAGATGGGTTTTACAATTTTGATGTAATATGTACCAGTTAAAATTTCTAAAAGAATTTTTCTAGCATTTATCATCCCCTGAAAAATTTTCTTTCCTGGGGTGTCACAGAAAAGAAGATGTATCAGTTTTCATATATCCTTTTAGCTCTAATATTCATGAACTTAGGAAAATCAGAGATTCTATGAGGACATTACATAAAATAAAGATTCAGCAATGTACATATCTCTTTAAAATGCAAATACCATAAAACACATGGGCAACTTGCAAAACTTGCTTTATAGTACTACATCTTGTTTTTACCCTGTGTATTCTGGTTTATGAGAACATAAGCTCATAAGCTCACCTGTTAATTTGTCATATGAATGGATGAAATGAATCATGCGAGCTATGTTTTAATTGGTCCTAATCTTTGGTATCATTAAAATCTTCATTTGGGGCATAATGCCCCAAACTTCCTGATGATTATTATATGAGTTGCTATGAAATAGGTAGATAAAGATATTTTAAAATAAGAGCCCTCTGTGGACACAACTGATTTTTGTTACTATAGACATTCTATGGAACTTGCATTAACAGGTTAGGCAATCAATCATAAAGAATATAAAACAAGACTAATACTTCAATATTTTAAAAGTGAGTGATTCTATATAAAGATCTAAAACTAACTCTAGAAATATTATTCCAGCTGGGTGCGCATGACCACTAAGTTGTTTTTGAAATCCAACTATCATCAATGGAGCATAAAGTTACTTTGTGCTTGAAAAGCCTCCTGAGTGTGTATCTATGTGCTATCAAACTGCCCACACAGTTTCTTTTGATCACTTCCAGAAAAATAATAGCTTCCTACTGAAGCTAAGGAAAGCTAAAAAGGAGCTAAGGAAGCTAAAAGGAGCATTACTTCCATAATGGATTATAATTCATTATTTCAATGAAAACCTTTTTCTAAAAACTCTTTTAAAAATTTGTACTACCCAGTGAATAAAGTGGAAAACAGGGACACTTCCAAGCATTCATGGTGGAGGGTGACAGGTGGAAGTGACACAGTCTAATATTTTGTTTAGTTCTTATTATAGTCACATATCCAGAGAGTTTGACAAAACTTGTAATATTATTTTATGCAGAACAACCAGAGGAAACAGAAAAAGACTTTGTAAATGGTTTTGTAGACGGAGCAGTTCAAGCAGAAAAGTCAAAATTCAAATTACATCAGGAGCCACACCAAGCAGACTTCACTAGTATTTGAAATGATTAGTAATGCATCATATTCTCATTTTTCAATTAAAATTTTTGTGATGTCAATATTTATAAAATATAAAGGAAAATCAATTAGTCGGAATTTCACTTAAACAACAAAAAGTTTATTTTGTTGCTCTGAGTGACAATTTTTCCTTTACTATTGTGGGGCTTCTTTACCAACCAGTTAATTGAATATCAAGTAATTTAATAATTAAGTATTCAAATAATTGACTATCACAATCATTGCTGTGACAATAAAAACACACCTTAAATAGCAGAGTTGTGATTATATAGAAATAGGTTTCTAAGCTTCTCTTGCCTATATCTTTTTTATTTCATCCTATGCTGAAGATTCTGCAACTAAACAGAGGCCCACTGATAATTTGGAAAGTGTTAATAAATAAATATACCTTTTGGGAAAAAGATCTAAAATTATCCTTTTGTAGATTAGCATATCAAAATTTGAATTATATTTTTAAAATATTAAATTGGAACAAATTAGGAAAATAAAGAGATTTTAAAGAAAGCAATAGAAAGCATATGAACTATACAAAATACTAGACCATCTTAAGATGACTGAAGTTCATCTCTTTAATATGCTAAATAGAGGGGAAATGGTAAAATTTTCACTGTTGTCTGAGGAAAGGCTGCTACTTATTTGTTGGCTAATTCTTTCACAGAAACTTAAGTCAACTATCAAAAACAAAAATCAAGACTACTTTATCAATAGAGTATATTAGTTCTAGTTTCCAAGTGTTTTCACAAAGTGTCTTCCCACAATGCACTGCCCTAAACAATTAATCTGTGACCAAGGCATGTCATTTACCAAGCTCAGAATGAGAGCCACAATCTCCATTTCCATAGGCAATCTCATCAAACTTAGGACCTTTAGTTTTCTACCAGCCTCAACTAGAAAGAACTACATTTCTATTCCTATGGAGTATAATACCTAACTAACAAAATAAAATAAAATGAAATAAAGTACACTAAAACCAAACCACAGACCATTGAATAAAATTAATGTTGGGCCCCTATTACTTGATTACATCAAGAATAGTTCATCTCTGCTCCTTTTCTGATTTGCTGCTTGGGTGAATTGTTTACAAAATAGGTACCATTCTTCCAAAATGAACTGGGGTAGAGGAAAAAAAGAATAAGAGAAAATTTTTAAAATCTCTTAAAGCAGACTTACATAGGATCAAAAATAATATTACACATTGGCAAACTGAAGTGCACAATTTATTCCATGTGCTACTGATACAGTTATGTTTATACATATAATGGGTTTTACAATTTTGATGTAAAATGTTCCAGTTCAAATTTCTAAAAGAATTTTTTCTAGCATTTATCATCCCCTGAAAAATTTTTTCAGGAGAGAGACGAACAGAGATGGAGAAGGGGGGAGAGGAAAAGGGAAAAAGGATTCAGATCAACTGGAATCTAGAAACCTGAGGAGGAATATGATATGAGGGCCGATCCGACTTTCATAGGTTAGACAATATACAACAATATACAACTCTCTGGCCATGTCTTTTTTATTTTTTTGCAGTTTTTTTGGCTGGGGCTGGGTTTGAACCTGCCACCTCCGGCATATGGGGCCGGCGCCCTACTCACTGAGCCATAGGTGCCACCCTGGCTGTGTCCTTTTATCTCTCTCACATGGACACATGTGCACACATGGCCACACACATGCATTCACACAGGCCTCTGCCCCAAATTGAAATAAAAGAAGATGTGTACTGCTAATCCTTAAGCATACCCATTTGCACCTGGCAATGGCAACAGAAAGCCAACTGTTTTTTCTACATTACAGTTCACTAAAATGCCATTGACAAGTGTCTCAAGAGAAACAAAACATATCCTGTTCCTCAAGGAAAGTGCAGGTAACCAGAACCACAACAAACCCTTGCCTAAGTTTGACTGAAACTTCATATATATAAATGTGAAGTTGCTGTGAAATGGGCCCAGGCAAGATGAAAGAACAGCCTGAAACACAGAAACATCATTTGAAAAATAATATAAGCAATAAGCAGTAAATCCGATATATGTGGAGTAACATGCATTTATCAGTAAATCTGATATATGTGGAGTAACACACATTTTGAAGTCACCAACAAGGTTTTCCAATCTTCTTTATTAATCCTCCAGATTTTTGTCATTTATTGAATGATCACATGATTAAGTATATTCCCAAATACATAACCATGAGTATAATGTTGCAGATAAAAATAGGGGGAAAAAAACAACCCTAAATACTTTATCAGAAATCCAATGGCTTAGGTAGAATTAGAATTCAAGACATCAAAAACTTCAACACCTATTTAATCCTTTAACCACTGGGCCACACTCTCTTTCAAAATTGTTAATAGAAACAACATTGCCCTTTTTGTACAGCTGTAGGTGCCCTATTGATCTGTATCACATAGCATTTAACACTGGCTGATTTGGCCGGGAAAAGCAATGTTCACTGTTCCATGGCAAATCAGACAACAATGCTAAGATTTGCAATAGAACCAGGGAAATAGCATAGGATATGGGGAAACAAACAACCACAAAGAACAAACCTTAGCTGCATGTTTTTCACAGCTATTTTTTACTTCACAAGAGAACAAAGTAGTAGAGAGCAACTGTATTAAAAGTAAAACTATTTCTGCCTAACGCAGATGAGGATCAGGGGAATGGAAATCTAATAAACCAACAGCTGAAGGCCACATTATTGCCCCATCCTCCTCCCCTAGCTCATTTAGAAAATGACATGTTTTTCTTCACAATGTTTTTCCCCTCCTTTCTCTTTAGTGGCAGTAATGCTGAATGCTCTTGACATAATTCTTCGTTCACCCCTGACAGTCATTTTTTTGAATACTATCCCAGCAATAAAACACCTGACCTCAAGTCTTTCAAATGCCCATTGGCTTGGGTTACCCCAATTAGCTAGACTCATTTGGAAGTGTCCAGAGGAGTCAGGTGTTTTACTCTTCACTAAACTCAGCATTATGCGCGAATACATTGTTTTATTTTCAGGTCAATTTATTTTCCTCAGGGATTTCTTTATTCCTCTATGATCTAAACATAGCAAAATAACAGGTTTAAAAATAATCTCCAAGCATGTAGAATTCTAATACCAAATATTTCCGTCTTGAAAGTCATATAGGACATTTTTAGTTCCCTTAGAGTTTTGCTTTTCAGTATTTAAAAATAAGTGAGAGAATTAGGTGAACTACAAACATCAATGAAGAACTATTTTATTTACAAATAAGATAGCTACTTGTCTACATAACTTAAGGAACATACATACGCATGGTGTGCAGAGAACAATCTAAGCTATCTGTGTCTGGGTCAATATATTTTTTGGGGCACACATCTCCCAGATCGACAGCTCTATTAAAAACCCCTTAGGTAGAGAAGAAAATGCATACCTCTAGAGATAAACTAGAGATAAAAATACTTTTGTACATTTTTGTGTACGTAATTAATGTAGGATTTTGCCTCAAGAATAAAGCTGGGAGTTACTGTAAATAATAACTAACTGAGGTTTTTTAGTGAACTTTGGCAAAGGGCATTTTCAAAGTAAATGACATGTAAGAGAAATTGAGCATATTGAAATCATACTAAAAGAAGGTTCCTTTAATTTTTACATTATTAAAAATTTGAAATGCTAAATTATTCTGAACTAAAATACATCTTTATGTGTCTGATACAGTAATCTCTTTGCTCCCTGTTTTTGTATTTCATATTTATCCATAGGCATAAGACTTTTCATTTAAGAGTATAATTTTTCTTCACAAATCTTTCAGAATTTTTTGAACTATGCAATTTTGTCACTGATCACAGTTTTATTCTCTCTTAAAAGGGGTAGATCATAAGATTTCTCGACAGACAATATTTGAAATAAAATATGAAGTCCATGTTACCAACAGTGGACAAATAATACAGGCTGGAATGAGTGTCTTTTCAAAATACTCCAAGCTTCCTTTTGACATTCAAGCAATTCAGTAAGGAGGAAAGAGAAATTGAATTTAGCTGATGCAAATGAAATTAAAACTAAATTGGCTGTCACATCGAACTGATGTTAACTATGTAAATGTTTTCTGTTTATGAAACTACAGTTAAGTGTATAATATTGCAAAAATAAGAATATTTTCATGTTCGTTTAAAATAGAAATTAAAAGGATAGATTATAAAATTGTTTAAAATCCTTGCCACTTACCCATGTAATATTTAAAGAACTATGAATCATGAAAACTGTACCCATAGAGTATTGAAATAAACATATACATATATACATGTCAATTCACTAGCCTGCTTTTCTGGCCAGGCAGTATCCCATTACATCATTGCTTCAAATGCATTCATTCTCTTCAATATTGTTGGCTGTTTCAGGTTAACTACCAAAATCATTTGCCTGAGAAGCGAGATTTAATTGTCTTACAACTACCTCTGTGAGGTACAATAGGGATTAGAAGTACCCATTGATTATACTATTGGGTAGAATAAGGGACTCTTATTCTAGCATTTCTCATTCATTTTGTCATTGCATTCTCTTTGAAAGAGACCAAATGGGTCCCAGCAGGTGAAAGCAAAGAAACCTGAAAAGCCCCCTTTGATGAATGACAATACCACAACCACCCTCTCCCCCCATTTTTGGAGATTATAAAACCTTATTAAATCATGCCCTGTTAGATATTGATTGAGAGGGAGCTAAACTAAAACCAACAATAGCAGCATGGATCAGAGAACACTGCTTTCATCAATGGGCACTAAACACAGCTAAGCTTTCCAGTCCTTTTTTGGGGGGTGGGGGGGCTTTTTTTTTTACTATTTACTTTTGTTTAAAGCATTATCCTAGAAAGTCATACAATTATAGCTGCTTTGTCAGTCAAGAATAGATCGTAGTTGTCTAGCACTTCATCTTTTTGAATGTAGCAGTGTATTACACAAACAATATTATACTTGGTTAAGATTCAGGATTATTATTATGATTATTGGGGGGTACAATTCTGAGTAATTATCATAATTATTCTTGACTCTGGGACCCCTTTGATGACAAGGCTGCTTTAAAGTAAACTACTTGGACATAACAACCCAAGATACTTGAAAAGAGACTGCTGCCAGAATCAGAGTTGAAAACTCACCCATATTTTAAGGCTATCTTGATTATCAGGCTGTTTGCGTTCCTGGGCTGTCTTTTCTGCCATCTGTGAGTGCCACAGCAAACAACTGCTTTATGACAATCACCTCAGTATAACTTGAATATGTCTGCTTCAGAGGAGACTTCTGGAATAAGACTCTGTGCTAATTAACTGTCAGCCTTTTAAAAAATTTTATTATTATAAATCAGCAGACTGCATTTTAGAAAGACATGCCACCAAAAAATTCCCAAGCAAGAGTTAAGCTTATGTGCTAGACTGCAACTTCTACACCTTCTTTTCAGGTCTTATTCTGAGCAAATCTGTTTACTTTAAGCACTTCTTATGTCATAAAGGTTTTCATTTTTCTCGCCAGTTGACCACAGGTAATAACATTTGCTTCTCCCTCTCGACAGCTACTTGATTCAATAACTTTGCCCCCTAAAAAGGAAAGGAAAGAAAGGTAAAGAAGAAGGAAAGATGTCAAGAAAAAAATATATATATGAAAAAAAAAAAAGAAGGAAAGAGGGAGGAAGTGAGGATGAAAAAAGAAAAAAATATTCAGGTGTAAAAAATAATATTTTTTGTACTAGAAATGGTTTTAAAAAGGATGTTAGTGTCACTGCTGAAAATAATAATGAAAAGGACTAGATGCTAAAATTATTAGTTTACTATCAAAGATAAATAATTTGCAGTTTGGAGAAATAGTTATTTGTAGAAATAGCATGATATACAATGAAAATGACATTTGAAGAAAACTCTATCAACTATAGAAATCAAGGCTTATACAAAATAAAAATGGAAATTTAAATATCAAATTTATCTCAGTGAACTCTTTTCTACTTAATGGATTAAAAATGGTATTACCCACTTGAAAATAAAACATTAATATTTCTTTTAAAATATAAAACATAGTAATAAATGCAAATGGTTTTATTTCTCAGAATATCTGAATTACGATTCTCTAAAATATACACAAGATATAATATAAAATAAGAATGGTACAAATATTACTTTATATTTAGGCAAAATTTTATTTCTTCATATTGTAGAACTTATCACACAGTCTTTAAATTTTAAATTACATTTATAAACTAGTTCTTAGTGTTAAATTAAAAAAAAGCTTACTCAAACCTTATCTTATTGTTAATCAATATTTTCCAATCATGGGGTCTCATAGACTTGTTAGCTTAAACTTTGAAATTAGGCATTACATTCTTTTAGCATTTTTAAAGATTTGTCATCAAATATTGTTTATATTTATTTCTACAGCTTTCTAATGCTATGGTCTAAATGAAAATTAAAACATATTATTTGATGCCAAGGACTTAAATTATTATTTTAATTATTATTTTAAAACACTGAATGGAAGAGTTAACTAACAAAAAAGTTGCCGAGCTATGTGTTGGATGACAGTTTCCTTGTAAATTATGATGTTGTACAAGTTTTTATAAATACCACCAGTGCAAAAAGCTTTACATTTCCATATGGTAGTTGATACAGATAATTAAATGACAAAATCTTTTGCTAATTTTATTATTATTAAATTTTTTTCAAGTGAATGTTACTTGTTAATTTTATATTAATAAGTTTACTGATAACTTTACTGATTTGTGTTTCCTAAAAAAAACCTGAAAATTATTCCCTTAATATGTGATAAATTCAAAAATCCAATCATCTGTTGCCAATTTTATACTGCCCTCTATCTTAGGCAAGTAGCTAGAATGTAAAATAACTGACCACTTAAGTTGCAATAATAATATTTTTTAAAATCTAAAAGGACATTTTCTGTTTTCTTTCTTAAGATGCAATAATTTTAACTCTTCAAGTTGTCTGGAAACATTATATTGAAATAATCCTATTTAATAATAAGCTATTGTAGTAACAAAAAATTCAAAATTTTCTTCAGTACCCTTCTATAGTGAGTGTAACTAAGAATACCCAAGGTATTTCAAATATATTCATACTGTTATACAGTTGGAGATGCCTTTCCTGAATGCTTCCCCTTATATCACATTTAAAAATTATAAACAAGTTAGAAATTATTTTGGCTTCAACACTAAAATATAATAGTATTAATCACTATCACTTTCCTTAAAATTGAAATTTAATTGTTTTATCCTTTTATTATGTGGTATTTTATGATCAAACGACATCCAATATAATCTCTTAGCAAGTTTCATGATCTCTGACTAGGATTACATATGTTTATATATTTATAAACAATTATCCAACCTACCCAAATTGTTACTTATTTAGCACTTGCAACCACATACAAAATTATTTCAATTTATTTTATAGCTATAATAAAAAGTGCTACATATTTCACCTAACTATATCAAATTTTTTAAATTATTAAAAATACAAAAAGCAGCCTATTTTACAGAAATTTATTCTCCATGAATGATCTCAGTATTTTTTTCTTAAATGCCTAATTTATCAAAGTGCTAAAGAAAAATAGATTTTTCTCTGATATCTTCCAAAGCCTCTCCAATGACCAACTTGCAAAATTATAGTGATACATATACAAAGTGTTAGTTTTTTCTACCTGGGAAGAACATTGTCTTAAACAGTCTCATGCATCTTTCACCAAACTAAAAATTGAATGATTGCTTCAAATATAATAACAATGCCAAAAGTATTCTAAATGTTATTAACATCTAGGCCACAGAATAGTTCCTGTTGGGTTAAATACAATTCTTTTCTAGTGGTGTGTGTGTATTCATGTTATTTTAGGGAAGGATGGAGAAGAGGAAGAGCTAATTCTTGTTTAAGTTGAACTAATATTGTTATTAAGAGACATTCTATTCCAATGAAATAGATATTGGATTTTTAAAATTGAGTTGGTAGTAGCATTTTTAATCATCTCTTTTTAGACACATCCAACTTGTAATGCTTATTTGTGGAAGATTCACTGGAACAAATTTTGCATAACATATTTCAATTGTCATTTCTGAAGTTGGTTAAGTATCTGATGTAGCACTTTTGAGTTGAGGGTTCTTCTCTTTCAGAACTTTACTTTTATCTGAACTCTATTTTTGATTGATTTAATAAAATTTAATTTCCCAGGACAGGAGGTTTTACAATAGTTTATTTAGAACTTTGTAAAATTTTAAGATTGCTTGACTTTCTCCATGGAGTTTTCAGATGAAAATATTTGAATATACTTTTGCACGATTCCTTGGGGTGAAAATAGTAGGACTCTTCAGTTTCAGTGGAATATCCAACAGATGTTTGTGTATAGAAGCTAAAGCTTTCTTTTGACCTGATAAGGCCTTCCAGATCTTGCTCAGCCCATTGTCACAGAGCACATGTATTGATTTTCTCCTTCAGGATAGGGAAATTATAAACATCTGTTATGACACTTTTGAGATGCCCAACTACTTGAAGAAAAAGTTTGAGAAGTAAAGTTAAATTGCCTTACATTTAGTCTATACATTAAAGTCTTAGGTCGCACTGGGGATTTTATAGGAAAGTCAGATTTTATAGATTTGTAGTAGGAAGGTCATAGGAACATTCTTCTAATGTCTCTTTTTACAAAGTTATTGACCATGAAGAAATGAGACATTTTTGATGGAGTTTTTTTTTTTATAGCAGTTATTTTAAAAGTTTATACATGTGTTTCATTGAACTTGGATGCAATGTGGTAAGTGTTCCCCAGTGCTTGAAAAATCTATCAGATTCTTCACGGTGGGTGTATTAATTGCTAGAAAATTGCTAAGCATAACTATATTTTATAGTCATATGTCATTTGAAAATCTAATGTGAAAATATCCATGTTCACCAGACTTAACTCGATATCAGTTTCCCAAAGTCAGATCTTCCAGTATTGGACAAAGATTTTTCCTTATAAAAAAAAATGTTCAAAAGAGTGGACAATGGGTTTTGAAGGCACTTCAAGTTATCAAAAGATAACATTCAATACTAGTTTGAGCAATGGTAGCATCACTGAAACGTGGATTTAATACCTGGCAAGATGACCACTTTGAAGTATTTGATTTTGATTACTATTTGGTTATATTAATTAAAATAATCAGTCACATTGTCTTGTAGTGATAACTTGAGTATCTGCCTATCACTGCCTTATAAGATCAGTGTCTTGAACCTCTCTATGTAACATGACTTAAAAAGTTAAGTTCATGGTCACAATCTCTTTGGATACAGGCCTCTGACTAACAAGTTCTCTTTGTTTATATGCACAACAGGTAAGACTTAAGATAAATTTTAACATCCTGACTAATATTTGATATCTTTCAGATAACCACGCATGGAAATTTTATTTTTAATAAGGGCAAGTTCAAATTAAAGAATATTGGGTCGAAAAATACACAAATTTAAAATCCAATAATATGAACAATAGTTATACATAGATAATAGATATATCAACAGATATGCATTTAAATTTAAAATTTTATTTTAAAATAACACGTGTACTAGTGTTAAGTGTTTTCAAATAGTTTGGGAAAAAAACTTTCCCTTGATCAGGGTTTTCATATCTAAAAATAAACTAATAAGGATAGTCAGGAGATAATTTTAATAACAATTTTTTCATACATATTGTCTTTAAAAATTAAATAGCATTTTCAATTATTCAGAATTAGGTATATGCCAAATTGAGTTTCTGGTCTTCTTTCACATTCAATTTTCCTGTTGTTATCAAAGACCGAGTATTTATGAAATACACTTTTCCCTTCTCAAAATTCTGCTACTGTTTTTCTGAGTGCTATTTATCAGTGAAGACATTACTTGATATCCTTAGTATGTAATAATTTCTAGTCATGCTTAGAGTACGCCTATGTAAATATTTGTGTGTAACTGAGTGTGTCTTGTTGTTATGAACTAATTATTTCAGTAAAGGAAAGTAAAATGAATTCAGGTTTCTCTATCATAATTCAGCAATGATGTCTTCTCAGAGTGTTAACCTGGATGCAATGTCGTAAGTTTCAAAAGCATCTACTGACTCCATCTCTGAAAGATGCCCAGAGTGAAACCATAAGCATTATGACCACGAGCAACTGTGTTAAGTACATATTGTGAATGTAGTTACTCTCTGGCTGGTGAGTATTATGTCTTTTGTGTGGCCAATTGATTGTTTTCTTAGGTACTGTATGAAAGGAGTTTTACGATTGGCTACAGGTTCTCATTCAATCAGTATTTTTCTCTCTCAAAAAATGTCAACGTTTTTAATTTTTGTTGCTCTGAAATTATTCTTCGAGATTAGACTTTCACCATAGAGTTAGTATATTGTGTTTTATTTGTATATTATGTCATGCTTTAGAACTTAGAAATTAGTTCTTCTGACTTCGCTTCTTAAGTAGAGAGTTTTTTTAGTGAGTTCCTCCTCTAAATTTGCCTTCAGTACTTTGGGTCATGTATCTTTTGCTTTGAATAAGAATCTAATGATGTATCTTTTTTATAGCTCAGGAAAAAACCCTATGAAACTTCATTTCTGATTACTGTTAATTCATAGATTTTTGTGGCATATTTGGTTCAGTAAAAGAATGCTGGGTGGTTTGAGAAAATGTTCAACAGCAAAATAAGATAGATATTATCTTTCCAAAATAAGACAGATCTTTGCTTTTCTAAAATGCTGAAATAAAAGGCAAATTTCCTCAGTGAGTAAGACAAAATTTGAGGATAAAGAGTGGGAATTTGGAGACATATTTTCCTCAGAATATTGAACTTATCCTGAAGAGAGCATCCAGGGTAGTTATCTGGAGCTTGCAGCTGGCTCTTTATCTACTTTCTTACTCTGTTTTCTTCTACTGCTATGTAGAAAACAATTTCTTATGCTTCTTAAAGATCTGGTTTTATAATTTTCCAGCCTCCCCACTTTCGATTTTCTTCACTTTGTTTTTCTTAGTCATTTGAATTTTTTAATTTGTTCGTTTTCACAATAGTTTAACAACTGCTAAGGATTGCTATATTAAAATATAGTTTGTTGCACTGTATACAGGTATGGAATTTGTTCTTGGAGTCCTGGGTTGGACTGTCTTTCTAACACCATAATCCCAAAGCACAGTCAGAGATCTCCAGCTCCAACACGTAATGGCTGTGATTAATTCTTAACTTTTTCCACATGGCAGAGACTCAATATTGCTTTCTTCATAGGCATAGATTTAAAATTTCTGGAGGGCAGAGATCCTTTCACTTGCCTTTCCTCTTGATAACCTCTTATGTCTAATGAAACTTGGTTTGCTGTAAAGTAGGTGTTAGAGCCTACTAACACCTGGGCCTGTTCTTTCTGGTGTGGGTATGAGGACTGGATTTTTAAAGCTTTAGACTATCTTTCTGGGATACCATATTCTCCCCTACTATCTCTGACCTTCTATTTTAGTTTGATCAAATGACTTCTGTCTTATTTCCTCTGGGCAACCATCTCTGTCATTGCCCATAATGAAGTTCTTCCAGAATGTAACCTTTCCTTGCTCACATTAACGTCCTTTGGCACTGAAATCAGTCTTTGAACAGGTATTGTGATCTACTACATGTAAATGGACTATATGCACTTCCAGATCAACACCAAAATACAGAATTTCCTGACAACCTGGCTTGCCCTCGAAACTACGCTCATCTGCTGCCAAGTTCCGCATTCCCGGGCTCCTGTCATTAAAAGAGACCCTCTGTAACTTCATAGCAGACCTCCTGGGTCTGTACCACATCCCCCAGAGAAAGTGCCTTCCAGGTTTGTGTCTGAGTCATGGTGGCCTTACCTACTTAGATGATAAGCTACAAGCTGCTTGTGCTTCTATTAGAGCTAAATTTAGAAGTTAGAGAACGTAGGGCTTAGACAATTCCGATCCCATATCCGCCTCAACAAAGGAACAGGCAGAGTGGTAGCAAGAGCCTCAGGGAGTGAAAGTTGACTGGCTGTCTTAAAAGAATGATCCCAGTACCATAATCATAGAGACAGATTTGAAAATTATTCCCAGTTACTTTTACTTTACTTCTAAACACGTTGCAGCACTTTTGAGCAACATGAATGCTGGCTTTTTGTCTTGGTATGCCTCTATGGCTGGATATATAAAAGGGTTATTGAAAATTGGGTGCATTTTTTAAAAAAGAAATAAGGTGCAAAACACATCTTTATATGCCAATCATTGATTATGTTACCAGTAATAATTTTAAGCACCTGGACATTTGAAAGCAATTTACATCACACTGGTGCTTTTCTGGAGAAGCATTTACCATCTGCATAATTTAGGATGATATTTCCCATTAATACCTAATAACTAATACCTTGTTCATATCTGAGGTATGTAACAAGAATAAAAAAGATGTTGCTTATGAAAGGCCCGTTTCTTCACAGAATATGAACAGTGTAACTGTTAACTTTGTGCTCTATTGAAATGATCAATAGAGAGCCAACTGTTTTTCTACTTACAATTGCCAACAACAAAAAATGATGGACATTATTATTTCTGTTTGAAAACAAAATATATTTCTGCAGTTCTCTGATTCTGTTTCCTTCACGCCATGTAATGAATGCTTCCAATTACAATACATTCAAAAGACCATTTCATACCTTATGTTTTTCAAATAAAGTTTCCGTTTGATCCAATCTGGATCTTAGCAAGAAAATACAGATGTTGGGGTATTTTTCCATATAGGACAATGTCTTTTTGAAGCATAGGCTTCAAAGCAATTTTGTGTGATATAGAAAATTCTTATATAAAAGAGCAAGCTATTAATGACTGAAACAAGTTTTCTTGACTAAATACTAATTACACTTGATTCTCCAGACCGGTGAAAGCTATCTGAACCTAAGTTTACACCCATCACTGTTTATCCTGTGCAAATTCAGAGCACATTCTGTCACATTAGTTTAATAAATATTTTCCAAAGTGGTGAACTAGCAACAGTGTTTGTTTTGTAGCCACCAGAATCATGCTTATTCACTATATCATTACATTTCTCCAAATAATCTTCAACAAGAAACCTCTGGTGAACAACAGGGCTAAACTGCCATCTGCTTTGGCTCCCAGCTAATTTCTTTCTTTGGATTTTACATTTTGGCCCAGTAACATGTTTGGTTTATAATGTTCTCTTTTGCAAAGCAAGAGGGTGCCCATATCCATTGTAACTTCTCTGGCACCCATATTCTAAATGACACCAGCTAGCAGGGGGTCATCACAGCAACTTACTAAACCCAACAGTTGTCATGACGTGCTCAAGTTCATCCTGCAGCTTCCAGCCAATTCACCCCTTCCTCAGGAGTTAAAAAAGAGAGAGAAAGAGAAAAAAGAAAGCAGAGTTCCTTTTCTTTGAATTACTCATGCCAAAATAGAAAGTTAAGAACAAGTGAGGCTTCTAGGATCATGCTGTGATTTAAGAAAAGGAAATAGTTCCTGCAGGAAAATCACAGAGTGTTGTGTTTTCACATTGCATGTTAGGAAACAAAGAAGCTAGATTTTTTTGAAGAGGTGTGTATGGTTTTGTGAACGTTAATGTCTATTTGTATCTTATTCCCGGTGGAACTTACATATACACCTCTAGTTTTTGTATTTAATTTCTTATTTCTGTCTAAAAACTAAACTAATTTGTTATTAAATATATCTCAGAATATTGTACTAGTTTGTTGTAAATGCTATGAAGTATAGTTTTCAAGTTTGGACATTTAAATTCATTTTTGAAAAATTTTGTAAAATACAATTATCAAATATAAATAATTTATTTGTTTTTGAGGGTTAATGGTGTACAGAAAAATGTTTTCTACATTTTTTAATCAGTCATTAACAAATATGCCATGTTTTGATTTTTTTCTTTATTACTTTCCTTAAATAGTTATTCCAAAAGATGTGTTACGTGAATCAGTCTAACACCTTCTTACTTGTTCCATAATTAAATTATGCCATTTTTAAAGAGAGGAAAAAAAAAACTTTTTTTAAGAGTTTATTTTTAAGGGAAAAAAAAATCCTTCATTTGAACAAAAAGTAATCAATGAAAAAAATGGTAGTTTGAAATTTTATTATATGGATGACTGTTCAAATTTTACATTTAATTTTCTTAGTGCTAAATGGCTTTTTTCACTGATTTACTTTGAGATCCTGAATAAAATATAGCCTGTTTTATTTTCCTAATTTCTAAATAAAGACAATACTTGCTATACATTACTATTTTGAGGAATGAAGTGTTAATGGTGTCAAATTATTTTAAATAAAATAAAGCTGTTCTCTGAAATAAAGATATTCAAATATCAGTTGTTCTGTACTTCAAGTCATGCTTTTGTCTTGCCTTCCAATTAATTGATCTGTTTTTCATAAAAATTGAGTTCATGATGATTTTCTGACTGCAAATACTTATCATTTAGCTGTTTAATATAATAGAAATGCCTAGTTAGTATTAAATTTTTAGCCAACTTTAAATTTTTACTTTAAGTGTTTTTCCATTTTATTTATATCTTAAAAGTTTATTCAAAGATAAATATTTATAAATGTTTTAGGTAAGAGAAAAAACACAAGGAAAAAACAGAAGGCAATGCTTTAAGAGGAATAGTGGGCCAACCTAATTCATGTGCCAGTTATATACGTATTTTCTTTATCTTTCCTGTCCTATGTGCAAACCTGTCTTTTAAAACTCATTCTCATTTAACCTTGACCTGCCTTTCTTAGATCCTACAGATGAACAGCTATTCAGAGGTGGTTCTATGTTGATATCTTCACCATTTAGTGGAAGATAAAAGCAGAATAGAAAGAAAACTGTATTAATCCCCATGATTAAAAAATAAGACTCAAAAAAAAAAATAAGACTCCACCTCTCTCCGTGTCATCTAAATAGTATCAGCAACTCCCCACTCCCACTCCCCCATCTAGTCTTTCTATCATGACTTTTCTGAGAAGTTATAAGAAAAGAGAGGGTATCTTCAAACGGAATGAGAAGATGAAGTAGAGCAGAGAATTAAGGCAAAGAATAGGAGGTAGTCTTTTGAGGAGTTCTGATCCATTTGAAATGTGGAGTGTAGAAGTAAGGCAACCAAAAGAAGCATGAAGAGATGACTTCTCTGTGGTGGGTACTGAGGTCATAGAGGTTGGAGTCAGATTTCATGGTTTCTAAGCCTGGATTTACCACTGTAGCTCAGTGAGAAAATTATTTAACCTCGCTTGTAAAATGGGGATAGGAATTGTCTTGCTTCAGGTAGCTGTGAGGATGAAATGAGACAATCTGTATAAAGCATCTGTTAGAGACTCAGTAAATGCTGCTATTATTATTGTACCTTCATCAAAGATGGTACTGATTGCAAAATTGTGATCTCAAATTTTTATTTTCCCCAAAAGCCTAAGTAACTGGAGGAAACTAGCTCCCAAAGTAAAAGCCAGTTTTTGTCATGTTTCAGGAATGATTTCATCCCTAAAGGCCACAGTAAACCAAGCCAGACATATTACAAGGGAAAAGTCACCACTTTCAAACTAAAGTAACAGTAGTTATCCTGAGGTTCAGGGACTTACTCACCCAGACCTTCAAGAAGTTTATGATTTTCCTATAGAGAGCGGCCTTCACTTCTAACTAACTTCCAATGATGTCCAGAAAGTTAACAAATGTGCATACCATCTTTATTTCACATTAATTCAAAAAGGATATTAACTGTGTAATCATATCTAATACCAATGCACGCATAGTAATTGGTGTATACAACAGGGCTAAGCTGGCCACATGCCAAGTTCCCACATTCCTTCTGGAAACCCTACACTCTTACTGGCCATGTAAGTGCAGTTGAGCTAGGTCTGGTCTGAATAGGACTGATCTTAGAATATTCATTTTTCCCTCACATAACCCTTTCATCCAAGGCTTGATATGGCTCTGCCTTGCCCTAAGTATTCAAATCTACTTTTGCATTTTCCTTGGTGGGCCTGCACCTACAGGCTTAGAGGGCTTTCGATAAGCTTCCTGGATGAAAGAGTTTTGGCTTCTATATTGTACTCTGCTGGAAAAGGCCTGGGGGCTTTGGGGTTTCACATCAGGCAAAGGCCAGATGCTCCAGCTTTGAAAACCTCATCGTCAATGGGACTTGCTAATACTACCTCAGGTACAAGGAAATACTAGGCAGAAAACCCGAATGCATGATTGGACCATCTTAACAGACAGCTAGTGTAAGTGAATGTGTAATTATTCTCTGGGAATCAGAGAAAAGATTGCCCATTTGCCACCTGTTTTTGACCCTGCAGCAACTGTCATATAGTTTTCCAAGTGCTTCGTGTTAAAGTCAGTCATATCCGAATTTACATGTTTTACAATTATTTGCATTTAGTGCCTCAAAAATTCTATTTTGTAAGCTATTTGATATCCAAGAATCCTTAGAATCTTTGCTATAATATCTTCAAAGCCATTTTTCCTCTTAAAATAAGGATGTTCTCTTTTTCATTTGTTTTGCTTAAAAAAAAAAAAAAAGATTTGAAAAGAAATTAAAATCTCCTGCATGGCTATAGCCCAGGAGATTTAAAGAAATTCTGAATTTGGTAAAATTCATTTTTACCATTACTGAAAATCACCATGTTAAATTTAACAGTGAACTTTGTGCTTTAACTGGTAAAATATTTTCTTAAGTTAAGTTTTTGGTATAGCTTATGTTTTTATGTAGCAAGCTATAAAGGTATTGATTTAAAAAGATTTCCATGTTTTAATAATATATATCTAAGCTATTAATATTATATATTTTGTGGATATTACCTATAATAAATAGATATACATTAAAAGTATACATAAAAGTATTATCTTGAATATGTATATTTTAAAAAATACAATAGAGTCTCATTAAAAATTAAAAGAAATATATAATATCTGAGATACAACAGAGTATGACATGTGAAAACTATTTCCTGAGCTCCTGTTTACATATTAAAAACATAAAACGAGAACAAACTAAGACTACTAATTTCAATTTCATTCACTACCCAAAGTAAGACTACTAATTTCAATTTCATTCACTACCTGAACACCCACAAATATATCCCTATTTTTCCATTTGCCTTCACTGACCCACCCTCCATTATACTGTCGGAAACTAGAGCAATTTTATTATTGAGGGAGTGGTTTGTGGGAGTTGCAATTTTTCTATAACTAGGTGAATTAGGATACTTGTATTTTGTTAAAAATGAAAAGTTTATAGTTAATTCTCATTTCAATTTTTGTTATTAATAGTGCTTGATGCAGTAAGAACTGTACTATACTCAAGTTACTTTCTCAGACAAGTCTTCAGCCCCTACTGCTTTGTCTGTTCTATCAGCTAATTAAAACATGAACCTGTGAGGAAGCCACTATTACATCCACTCTGCTTAAGTGATGATTTCTCCATAGGCCTGATGTTGACTGTGTTGGAAGTGCACAGAATAATCTTCTCAGGAAGGAAAATACATCCACTCACAAGCTACCAACCCATAATCGTGACAGCTTCAAACTGAACACTGGGGTTTAAACATTGACCACAAACATCTGTTGGAAAAAAAGCTTGGACTTTATAGATTAGGTTAAATAATCCAATAAAATACTACATCGCATACATTTTTAAAAGTGAGAATTAAGGGGGGTTGGCACCTGTGGCTCAGTGAGTAGGGTGCCAGCCCCAAATACCGAGGGTAGTGGATTCGAACCCAGCCCCAGCCAAACTGCAACAACAACAACAAAAATAGCCGGGCATTGTGGCAGGCACTTGTAGTCTCAGGTACTCGGGAGGCGAAGGCAAGAGAATCACCTGAGTTTAAGAGCTGGAGGTTGCTGTGAGCTGTGACATCATGCACTCTACTGAGGGTGACAAAGTGAGACTCTGTCTCAAAAAAAAAAAAATAGAAAAGGCGATGCCTGTGGCTCAAAGGAGTAGGGTGCCAGCTCCATATGAGGTGGCGGGTTCAAACCCAGCCCTCGCCAAAAAAAAAAAAAAACTGCAAAAAAAATTTAAAAAAAGCGATAATTGGCACCCAATAATCCAACAAAATACTACATCACACGTTTTTTGGTACCTTCTGTGTGACATACAGAGGGTGCCAAAAAAATGCATACACATTTTAAGAAAGAAAAGCCCTATTAAAATTGTAATATCCAATATATACCAATAACAAAAGATGAAGGGCCTCTTGTAACTTAGAAATCAAATGTGACTTGAGTATTACAGTTTTAATACAGTTTTTTCCCCTTTTTAAAATTGTATATACATCTTCTTAGCACCCTCTGTATATACACATACATACACATAGACATTTATGAACGCATACATACATATAGACACACATATGCATACACATATATATTCAAATAATTTATTTAACATAAAAAATGTTTGTTTATGTCTTTCAAAAAAATGGATGTCGTTAGTTCCATGTTCCAATCGTGTCTTTTCTTGCTCTACTATTTAAATCAATCTATCTGTTTTCAGGTATAGTAGCTAAAGTATAATTAGTACATATGTACAAAAATATTTACTGTATGCTATAAATATAATTAATTATATTAAGTGCATATAATTTTTTTGTATGCCATAAATCACTTTTTATTTCATCAAATGGTACTACACAAACTTTAGTAAACTAAATGGTATTTGACTTATCACTGCAAAATAATTGAATTAAAAAAAAAAGCTAAGTAAATGGTGTGGAAAAAATATCTAATATTACTCTTATTAAAATGAAAGTTATTTTGAAAATAAAACTCATTTTAGCTTTTGTAGCTAATTCAGTTATTTTATCACCTTTATTTCAATAAAACACTTTCATCCTATAATCTATACACATAAACAGTCTACAAAGTAAGTGCCCCTTCGATCCCTCAATTCCATCAGATGATTTTTTTTTCTTTTAATTAAATAGCTTGATTTTTGGCCATAGAACAATTGATTCTGCATGTCAATAACTAAACTAAAGAGTACATTTGTATATAGTACTATACAATGTCACAAATTTGGGAGGTGCCTTGGGAGGGTCACTATAATAGGTAAAATTACTATTGTTGATACAATAAATCTATCATTGAAAATTGGAAGCATACAATAGTATGCTTGGGATCTTTGAACATCAGATCTATATTTTTCCCATGATAACTTATTGTCTAAGTAATAGACCCTGAATATACTTAAATATAGGTTGCAAAACCTTCATATATGAGGCAAAGAGTGAATATTTCATGTTTGTGTAAGATGTAGCTAAGGTACTGCTAAGGAATTTTAAGTTTTGCATTTTCTTTTTCAAATTGTTGGACATTTGGGAGATATACTGTTCTTTTCTATTGAGATTCCTGTCATGTCTTAGGCAAAGTAGTGAACCACACCGTCTAAGATCTTAATACATTCTAGAGGGGTGGTTATTAATAAAATCACCCACCAGATGTACATATGATGGGACAATCATAAAGAAATAAAGGGATCTCATTGTTTGTACTAAATTTTACAGCGGATACTTTCACTGTTAGATAGTTTTACCTTCAGGCTTGATCTGATTTTTAGGTGATCATGAGATTTTCCCACTTCCATTACTGACCTATATTACCTGGTACATTATGAGAATAAAGTATAGCTTGACTAGAGTCTGTTAATAGAAACCTAATGCTCCCATATGAGCTTTTTGAGACTAACACCTTAAGTTCACCTGAGGCATTTTTGCAGAATTATAACTTAAGATAGCTAGCAAGAACCTGGATTCCTAAGTAAGTGTTAGAACAAATGGATATTTTCTAATACTGATATTCCCATATCTGCTATTATCTGAGTCTTGGTTCCACCCAAGGAAATAAAAAGAAATAAAACAAGTTAAAAGTTTTTAGATACCTAGAAAAAAGAGTCACTTGGGTTCTCACAATATTATGAAGAAATCTTCTAAGCAGAACACCCCCTGTGACTCACTTTCTCAAAAAAGATACTCTACAGGGACTCCTGTAGTTAAACTAAGCCCGCTTCCTAGTTATCCTCGCCTGTCTATTTTCCACTCTAAATCTAATCCTCACTTATATTTACATCTGTTAATAGGAAACTTCTAATTTTCTAAATTCTTAGTCATTTAACTGTCATTGGATTCTGCTCTGGGTTAAGGAAACAGGAAATTCCAGAGATTAGATATAGGTTATTGGCTGTCTAAAGATAAACAGCAAATTATACTTTGTGTACATGTATAACTTGTTTCAAGAAAAATCTATTTTGATAATATTTATAACATTTAAGCATTTATTGTATTTAACCACTGAGTTACATTCTTTGAATATATTATTTCATTGAGTATCATAACAACTAAGTAAGGCACAGAATAACCATTTTTTATCATTTTGCAGGAGAAAATTGAGCCCCTAAATTTGATCTATGAATTACCCCAATAGAAATATCAGGAGGGCATTGGTGAAAATGTAATTTCTTAGTGTGTAAACCAGTTCTTCAGTTAATTTTGATACAGATAAGTAATATGAATATGATAAACTTTAAATATAATTGCTTATTATTAACATGTTTACACATACTTTTATAACAATTGAAATACACAGTTATAGTGACTTGTATTATAACCATTGAAATGTAGTATAAATACAAGGTCTGACAACTAAGTTTACAAACTCTTCCTAGTAAAAGTATTACATACTTCATTGCTGAATATCACTACAGTTACCTTCGAAGTTCTCCCTTTTGCCATCTGTAATATTCAGCAATGAGGTATGTAGCAGATTTTCTAGGATGAGTTCGTGAATTTAATTTTCAGACCTCTTATGGCTCTGAAGGCCATTCCAGAAAAAGTTTCAAAATTGCTTTGAAGGGTGGACTAGGTACTGGCATCAGTACATAGCTTCCCAAAGGGGAGTACTTCAAAGGTAATTGTAGTTACAGCCAATGGGGTAGGTAACTCTTTTTCTAGGATGCATTCATGAACTTAATAGTCTGACCCTGTAGTTTTCATCTTGTGATCTCTTTAAAACAAAGCAGTATAATAAACATGTAATTGGGGTACTTAAGGAAGGGAAGGAAATTAAAAAAATAATAAAACAAACAATAGTCGAAGATGTTCCAAATTTGTTGAACACTATGAGCCCACAGGTTTAAGGACCTCAATGAACCCTAAGCACAAGAAACATGAAGAAAACTATGCCAAGGCACATATCATAAATTGCTAAAAATCAGTGATAAAGATATAAAAAGGTATGATATATTATACACTGAAGAATAAACATGAAGATGACAGATTTCTTGTCAAAAACAATGCAAACAAGAAAGGGAGTGGAGCAAGATCTTTAAAGTGCTGAAAAATTAAAAAAAAAAAAAAACCCATTCTAGAATTCTATGCTCAGTAAAACAATCTGTAAAAAAAGATGAAAAAAGAATGTTTTCAAGTCTTAAAGCCCAGTTGTGTATGATTTAATATTTTCCTTAAGAAAATCAATGGTATCAATGATGACTTGATTCATAAACATTCTATGAGTTTAAAAGGCCTCACTAAGGTGGAAAGCCTCTGATTTGTTGTGGCAGAAACAAAAAAATTTTTAACCAAAATAATTTGTTTGATCTAATTTCTGTGGACTGTCTTATATTCCAGATACCATACTAGATCCCATGAATAAGATATGGTTCAGAACAATCCTTGAGAAAAGCAATTTGAGCCCAGAGGACTCCCTGAGTTGAAGATTTATTGCTGACAATCTGGGAAGACTAAGGAGGCTAGATTATGCAGAGAAGAATACCAGAGAAGAGAAAACTTCTCAGAGTAATTGACCCAAAAATCTATAGAGGCATCCCCTTCAGTATACACCAGAATACGTATTAGTACATGCATGCAGAGAAACTACTTAAGACCAAAAAAAGAAACAACTGAAAGGATTAGAGGAAGCAGTATTCAGCACTAGGGGAAGGATTGGAGGAAGTAGTATTAAGCACTATTCAGCATTGCCTATTCTACCAGTCAACTTTATACTTTATGAGGCATTGAGTAGAAGGATTTGCCTCAGTACCAGGGAATAAAAAAAACTAAACTAATTGGAACTGCAATTTTGCCAAACAAATGTTATAAGCAAGACCCAAAGGTCCAAAATGGCTCCATCTAACTTAACTGCATGCAATAACAAAGTTCAAGAATATTTATAGCAATAAAAAACATCCAAAATTGAACAAGGTAAAATTCACAATATTTGGATCTGATAAAAGAAAAACTTCCAGATATGTAAAAAGTAGACAAATATAATTCATAATAAGGAGAAAATGAATTGATCAAAATTGACCAGGCACTGGAACAGATGTTAGAGTTACCAGACAAGGACATTAAATAGTTTTCACAACTGTATTCTATATGTTCAATACCTAGAGAAAAACTGAACAAGCACAGTATAGACATGGAAGATAGAAAAAAAGAACCAACCAAACTGAACCTTATAGAAATGAAAACTATAGCATGCAGTGAAAAAATATACTGGTTGGAGAAATAGCAGATCACATTCTGCAGAAAGAAAAATTAGTGAGCTTGAAGACATAGCAATAGAAATTATCTAAAATGAAGGAGAGGAACCCAACCCACACCCAAGTTTAACAGATCTTCACTAGCCTTCAGGAAAAATAAAGCAGTATAATAAACATGTAATTGGGGTACTTACAGGAAGGGAGGGAAATAAAAATAATAATAAAAGAAACAATAGTCAAAGATGTTCCAAATTTGGTGAACACTATGAGCCCACAGGTTTAAGGACCTCAATGAACCCCAAGCACAAGAAACATGAAGAAAACTATGCCAAGGCACATGTCATAAATTGCTGAAAATCATTGATAAAGATATAAAAAGGTATGATATATTATACAGTGAAGAATAAACATGAGGATGACAGATTTCTTGTCAGAAACAATGCAAGCAAGAAAGGGAGTGGAGCAAGATCTTTAAAGTGCTGAAAAAAAAAAAAAACCAATCTAGAATTCTATGCTCAGTAAAAAAATCTCTAAAAGAAAATGAAAAAAAAAATGTTTTCAGACTGTTTTCAAGCTGAAAAAATTTATGATCACTAAACACTACAAAATATGTTAAAGAGAATCTTTCAGACAGAGAAAAATATAAACCCCCCAAAATAAAACTGTAAGAAGAAATGGACTAATTCATAATTATATCTAGAGATTTGAATGTCTCTGTCTTAATAATTGTAGGATAAGTAGACAGAAAATCAATAGTGATTTAGAAGACTTGAAAACCACTATCAATCAACTTGACCTAATACATATTTATCAAACACTCCACTCAACAATGGCAGAATACACATTTTTTTCCAAATGAACACAGACATTTACTGAAATAGATCATTTTCTGGGCCATAAAGCAAGTCTCGGCAAATGTAAAAGGGTTCAAATCAAACTGTGTACTGCATGACCCTAGGGGAACTACATTAGATATCAATAACTGAAAGTGTCTATAAAGGCCCCAATATTTAAAAACTAAATAACACTCTTTTAAGAAAATCATGGATCAGAAAAACAGATGAAAAAAAGTTAATATTTCTAACTAAATGAAAATGGAAACACACCAGATCAAAATTTGTTGAACACAGTTAAAGCAGTACTTGTAACAGGAATTGAAGGAGATGACAAACTAGGCCCATGGGCCAAATCCAACCCATCTGCTATTTTTGCTAGTAAAGGTCTTTTGAAACAGCCACATTAACTTTTTATGTATCCTCTATTGCTGCTTTATACAACAATGACAGAGTTGAGTAATTGTAACTGAGACTCTAGAGTCTGCAACATCTTCAGTATTTACTATTTGGTTTTTAAAGAAAAGGTGTCCTAGTCCCTGACTTAGAAGAATCTATAACATAAATATCTTTATTAGGAAAGGAAAATGTCTCAAACCAATGACCTTGGTTTGAAGCATAAGAAACTAGAAGAACAAATAAATCTCAAAGTTAGCAGCAGAAACAAACTTTTAAAAGATCAGAGAGGAAAGTGGTGAAATAGAAAACCCCAAAGAACAGACATAAATCAAAGGCACTAAAATCTGGTTCTATGTGCAGATGAAAAAAATTTATAATTCTCTACCTAAACTTTCAGAAGAAAAAGGAAAAAGATCCAAATTACCAAGATTGTGCATTGCAGAGGTGATATCACTATGGCTATTAAAAATAATAAGAGAATATTTTAAACAACTTAGATAAAATGAATAAATCCCTCAAAAGTCACAGACTCCCAAAGATCACTAAAAGAAAAAAAAAATAAGTGAACTGAATAATAAAGATGATGTCTAGAGAAGATACTTGATTTATAGTTAAAAATATTCCTGCAAAGGAAACTACAAACTGAAATGACTATAGTGGTGGAGTCTACCAAATAGCTCATGAATTAGATATTTGTGTACCAATTATACACAAAGTCTTCAAGCAAATTGAAGAAGAAATACTTTAATTAAGTCTAGCTTTATTCTGATACGAAAACCAAAATAAGGCAAATGAAGAAAACTACAGACCAAAAGTGTACACGCATGTGAAATGACATACAGTGTACATGTATGTGAAAAGACATAGATTACAGTGTACATGTATGTGAAATGACATAGAGTACAGTGTACATGTATGTGAAATGACATAGATTACATAGATAAAAAAATCCTTTTTTTTTTTTTTTAGACAGAGTCTCACTTTGTTGCTCTCGGTAGAGTGTCATGGCATCACAGCTTACAGCAACCTGAAACTCCTGGGCTTAAGTGATTCTCTTGGCTCAATCTCCCAAGTAGTTGGGACTATAGGCACCTGCCACAGTGCCCAGCTATTTTTTTTAGAGGCAAGATCTTGCTTTGACTCAGGCTGGTCTCTAACATGTGAACCCAGGCAATTCACTTGCCTCAGCCTTCCAGAGTGCTAGGATTACAGGTGTGAGCCACCATGCCCAGCCCATTAAAAAGTTCTAGTAAGCAGAGTGCAAGAGTATATAAAAAGAATATTAGTGTATCTTGGGATTGTAAGGTTGGTAGAATATTTTAAAATTAATATAATTCCCCATATTAACAACAAACAAAAGAGAAAATATATATAATCTCTTCAAAAGATGTGTAAAAAGCCTAAAATCATTTCACAAAATCCAAATCCAACCTACTAGGCATCTACAAAGAAACCACAGTACCATTAATGGTTAACAAAAGAATGCTCTCCACTTTGAGAGGAGGAAATCTGCTCTCCCCATTTTAATTCCAATTTTCACTGGAGATTATAGCAAGTGAAATAAAAAGAAAAAAGAGCAAAAGCATACATATTGGAAAGGAAGAAGCATCACTGCCTTTTTCCACAGATAATATGATTGTCAGTGTAGAAAATGTAGTAGAAACTACAGAAAAGCAATTAGAACAAATAAGGAATAAGTAAGGTTAGCATGGTTCATAGGATTCAATAACTGTAGGAAAAAAAATCAATCATATACTTACACAATCACAATGAAGAATTAGAAATTGCAATTTAAAAAAATACTATACAATTTATAACAGCATCAAAATATCATACAATACTTAAGGATAAGCCTGACAATCTGTACAAGAACTACACGCAGAAAACTATAACATATTGCTGATGAAAATTAAAGAAAACAAATAAATGGAGAGCTATACCAAGTTTATGCATCAGAAGACTTAGTATTATTAAATGACCTCCCCAAATTGATATACAGACTCAAGTCAAACCAATCAAGACCTCAGAATTTTTTTTTGTGTGTGAATATTTGCAAAATGATTCAAACATATTTCTGGAGATTCAAAAAACCTCAAATACACAAAACAACTTGTTTTACAATAGAAGAACAAAGTTAAAGTAAAAATGAAAGGAAGAACAAAGTTGAATTAACACTACTTGATTTTCAGACTTATTTTTGCAGGATGTTAAGTATAAAATGTCTGATTCCTTACAATACTATGTTTGGCAATTGATGTGTGTATCTCTGACGTTTCGCTTAGAAACTAATTGTTTTATTTTTATGGTGAAGATACATCCTCATTCTTTCAAACTTTGGCTTCTGATTAACCTTCAAATTTCTTTTAGAACAGTATTTGTGAAATCATGCAAAAATTCATGTTATTTTTGAATACGGTTTCTTTGTGGGAACAATGCAATATAGACAGCTCAAAATAATGAAGTATTTGGGAAGGATGTGACTAATGAACACACAGTATTTCAATGACTTGAGAAATTCTGTTTTGGTGATTTTAATCTTGAAAATGAGCTATGTGAGCAATCTGAGACCAAGGTGGATAGTGAGATGAAAGCTATAGTGGAAGCAAATTCATTTCAACCGAGGTGTGAATTAGTAGCAAGTTTTGACTTTACTATTCCAATAATATTGGACCACTTGAAACAAATCAGCAAGGTGAAAAATCTGGATAGATAGTTCTATATGAACGAGCATCAGAAGCCTCTCAAAGCTTGCCTTGTTTTTGCTGTCATGACATAAAGGTGAACCATTTCTACATTGTATATGTTACATGAGATGGGAAATGGCTTCTTTTTGACAATTGTAATGACTTGGCACTATAGTTGGATAAAGATGAAGGGCTGAATCACAGTCCAAAGCCAAATATCATCAAAAAGAGCTAATGGTGTCTATTTGATGGTCCAGCTGCAGCCTCATGGAACCTGGTCAGTCAATTACAGTGGATGTCTACTGCAAGTAGTTAGATGAAATGATGAGGATGCTTGTGACGAAGCAGCCAAGATTGGTCAATAGAGACAATTCAATCCTCTTGCAAGAAAGTGCACAAACAATAATTTTTAAACAATACTGGAAACTCTCTGTCATCCATCATATTCACCAGACTCTGCACCAACTGACTGCCACTTTTTTCAGGCTTTGAACCACTTCCTTCAAGAAAAAATATGCAATTCTCAATGAGCTGTGGAAAAGGCCTGGGGAAGTCTCATTACTGTCCCTCCCTGAACGTCTTTGCTACTGGTATGCACAAGCTACTGTTAAGATGGCAACATGCTGCTGACAGTTTAGGTGCACACTTTGATTAATTGTACTGCTTCTTGTTCGAGACATAATAAACCAAACTATTGATTCAAAATCAGATAGTTCATATTTAATGAGGTAGCGATAGTGATAAGCGATAGCAATCAAGACAATGCGGTATCAATGTAAAAAAAGATGAATTTATCAATGTAACATAACTGAGAATTCAGAAATAGATCCACATGTATACAGAAAACTAGCTTTCAATAAATGTTTAAAGGTAATTCAGTCAAAAAGGATAGTCTTTTCAAAAAATCATGCTAAAATAATTGCATATCTATATGCCAAAAAGAAGACAAAAAAGAATATTTATCTATTATCACACCATTATAAAATAATTCAAAATGAATCACAGACCTAAATATGAAACTTAAAATAATAAAACTTTCAGAAGCAAACATAAGAGTAAAAAGGTTTCTTAGCTATGACAATAAAAACACAACTCAGAAAGCAACAAATGGATAAATTAGACCTTACTTAAATGTAAATTTCTTCTGTTTGAAAGATACTACAAGAAGATGAAAAGATACATCACAATCTGAGAGAAAATACTTGGCAAATCAAATAAAGCAGTGGTCTCCAACCTTTTTGACACCAGGGACCAGTTTCATGGGAGACAATTTTGCCATGGACAATGGAGGGAAATGATTTTAATAAAAGTCTGCATGCAATTGATTTATTATGGTCTCTGTTCAGGCAAACCTCTCTGCTAATGATAATCTCTATTTGCAACCACTCCCCCGTCCCAGTGTTGCCACCTCAGCTTTACATCAAGTCATTAGGCCTTAGATTCGCATGAGGAGCCCCTAACTACATCCCTCATATGCAGTTTACAGTAGGGTTTACACTTCTGTAAGAATCTAATCCAGCCACTTATCTGAAAGGTGGTGAATCTTAAGCCCCTGTAAATACAGGTGAATATTCTCTTGCTCCTCACCCTCCACTCACCTACTTACCTTCTGTTGTGCACCCTGTTCCCTAAAAGGCCTAGGAACATACAAGTTCACACCTCAGGGGTCGGGGGACTGCAGTGCTAAAGGACTTACATCCATAACAGATAAAGAACTCTCAAAACTCATTAATAAGGTGGGGCATAGTGGCTCACACCTCTATTCCTAGTACTCTGGGAGGCTGAGGCAAGTAGATTGCTTGAGCTCAAAAGTTCAAGACCAGCCTGAGAAAAAGCGAGGCCCTGTCTCTCCAGGCATTGTAGCAGGAACCTATAGTCCCAGCTACTCAGGAGGCTGAGGCAAGAGGATCACGTGAACCCAAGAGTTTGAGGTTGCTAGGAGCTATGACACCATAGCACTCTAGCGCAAGGCAACAGAGTATGACTCTGTGTAAAAAAAAAAAAAGGAACTCAATTTTTAAAAAATTTACTAGGCAAAATCAAGTAATACTTTTGTATGGCAAGGCTAAGTATATGAGAAAAAAGTGCAAGATGAGTATTCATTAGAGAAATGCAATTGAAAGTGATAGCGAGACACGACTACACAACTATTAGATCAGCTGAAATTAAGGTTGACCATGTAAAGTGTTGACAAGTATCTGAAAGCACTGGAACTTTTAGATATTGCTTCTGGGAATGTGAAATAGTACAATCACTTTAGAAAATATTTTGACAGTTTTTTTTAAAAATTAAAATACACCTACCATATAGACTAGCTATTTTACCCCTATGTATTTACCCCTCCAAAATGAATGCATACATCTACACAAAGACTTACACATAAATACTCATAGCAGCTTTATTTATATCAGACAAAAGGTAGAAATGATACAAATATTCATGAACAAGTGAGTGAACTAATTGGGGTATATTCACATACTATTACTAAGAAATAACAAAATAATGAACTATTAAATGCAGCATTGATGAATATCAAAATAATTATGCTGAGTGAAAGGACACAGATCCTTCTAAAGAACATATTGAATGATTCCACTTTTATAAAATTCTAAACAATGCAAAATAATCTATAGTGATAGAAATCAGACTAGTACTTTGAGATATCATCTAACTCCAGTAAGAGTAGCTCACATAACAAAATCCCAAAACTATACATGTTGGTGTGGATGTGGAGAAAGGGAACACTTCTTCACTGCTGGTGTGAATGCAAGCTAGCACATTCCTTTTGGAAAGAACTTTGGAGAATACTCAGGTATTGAAAAGTAGACCTGCCATTCGATCCTGCAATTCCTCTACTAGGTATATATCCAAAAGACCAAAAATCACTTTACAACAAAGATATATGCACCAGACTGTTCATTGCAGCTCAATTCATAATTGTCAAGTCATGGAAGAAGCCTAAGTGTCCAACGACCCATGAATGGATTAACAAACTGTGGTATATGTATACCATGTATACCATCTTTTAAAAAAGATAGAAACTTTGCCTCTTTTATGTTTACATGGATGGAGCTGGAACATATCCTACTTAGCAAAGTATCTAAAGAATGGAAGAAAAAGTATCCAATGTACTCAGTACTATTATGAAACCAATTTACAATCACACTTTCATATGAAGATAGATGACAATTATGGCCTAGGATGAAGGACGGAGGAGGGGAGGTTGGGAAGGGAAAGGAGAGGTCAGATGAAGGGAGGGAGAATGGTGGGACCACACCTATGGTGCATATTGCAAGTATGAGTATAAATGTCTTAACACAATAGTTAGGTAAATGAGGTGAGGGATATATTAACTAGTGTGATGTAAGCATTCCAAATTGTATATGAAATCAACACATTATACCCTATAAATGCATTTATATATACATGAAGAAAAAAATAAAGGGAAATACTTATAAGAAAAAAAAAAAGAAGAAGAAATCAGACTAGTGGTCTCCTGGGGATGGACTTTGGGAGAGGCTGACAAGGACAGGAGAGGTGGATAATAAAGGGGCTCCAGGAAACTTTTGGAGGTAATACATATGTTCATTACCTTGACTGCAGTAAAGATTTAATGGGTGTATACATGAATCAAAACTTATCAAATTGTACACTTTAAATATATGCCATTAACGTATGCCACTTACGCTCCTATTAAAAAACACACATGCACAGACATACACAGAAAAATTCCCAGCCTCCAAATGGTCACAGCTAAAATGTGATAAATGAACTCCTAAGTAGACAACCACAGTAATAGGTAGTAAAGTGGTTAGCACAGTGCACAGTGCTATGGGGGGTAAAGGAGAGTGCTGCTTAAAACTAATCCAAGCAGGGTTTCATAGGCAATCTTGAGGAGTGTGAATGTAATCATATCTTTTTAAATGACACAAACTTCTTATATCCTGCTCCCCTCTGTCTGGATCCATCTTCACACCAAATCCTTCCCAAGTTCAAATCCACTTCTACATTCTTTACTTTGCAGAATCAATCTCCAACATAATGAGTATGCTGGTTCCAAACAGTCAAATATCAGTTAATGTACACCAATTGAATTTGTTTAAAATATAGCTCATCTGAATTCAATGTTTCTAACAAAGAAACAAAGTGCATTTATTTTATTTTTTCCAGAGGGATGATTATGTGAATAAACCCCCTACTTTGGTCTATGGACTAGAAATACTCATGGAGTAATTTGTTGCAACAGTATTGTAAACTCATTTAACCTTATTGTAGTGGATTTACGAGGTCTGACAGTTAAGTTCATGAATTTGCCCCTGTGCTCTTACATTGGCAGCACTGTACAAACAACTCAGTGAGGTTTCATACTCTTGGTATATCAGTGTCTCACAGCTGTGTTCATGTCAGTGTGCGGCAGTGTCTTGCTGAGTGGTTTTCATCATGATTGTTGTCTGTTTTTGTATGCCATTGCAAGAATGTCAGAGCTTGAATTAGAGCAATGAACAAACATTAAATTTCTTGTGGAAGTAAAATTAGAAGTAAAATGTTAATCCAAGTTTATAGGGATAATGCTATGAAGAAAATAGCAGTGTACAAATGGATTAAACTGTTTTCTGAGGGGAGAGAAAGCATCACTGATGAAGAAACCTCACAGCAGCCATTAACCAGCAGAACTGATAAAAACATTGCAAAGAATCATCAAAGTGTGTGTTAAAATCATCAGCTGATTATGAGAAGCATAGCAAACCAAGTAAATGTTGGTAGTAAAACAATTAGGAAAAATCTTAACTGAAAATCTTGGCCAACAACTCATGGCTCTGGCACCATGTCCATGCACCAGCTCACACAGCACTGTTTCTGAGGAAATTTTTGGCAAGTAAACAACTATATTGGTATACTCTTCCCATTTCCCTGATTTGGCCCCCAGGGACTTTTTTCTTTACCTGAAGATAAAGGAAATACTGAAAGGAAGACATGTACCAGGCATTCAGGACATTAAGAGTATGGCAGTTTTGATGGCCATTTCAGGAAAAAAGTTCCAAAAATTATTTTGAAGGGTGAGCTAGGCTTTGGAGGTGGTGCATAGTTTCCCAAGGGAAGGACTTCAAAGGTGACCACAGTAGTATTCAGCAACGAGGTATGTAGCGTGTTTTCTAGGATGTACTCCTAAATTTATTTGTCAGACCTTGTCTATTACTATTGCTTTAGAAAATGAAAGTGTGTCTGTAACCTGTTCAGTTTGGACCATAGGAAAAAAACTGGCAAGTACAATGGCAGAGAAGGGTGTGTACTCTGGGATGTAGTGTATTCCAGCAGAGGATGGGAGATACTGGTTTAGGAGGTCAAAGATGAGAGTCTCCATTTTGCTAATATCTTGTTTGTATCTCACTTTCTTCTCCAGGATTTTTTTAAGAGTCAGATGCTATAGAAAGAACTTCATGATAGCCACATTCAACTTTATTGAAAAAGTTTATTTGTTAAACATCTATGCACAGAAAATTCCTACTCTGCAGGGATTTCAAGACTTTACTAGGCCAAAGAATTATAACAGAGACATAGCTAGTTTCAAGTATACTCCTTTTCTATCAAAATAATTGCTAGTTTACTTTTTAATTTTCTTTTTTAAATTATGAAAACAATGTATGTTTATTGTTTAGTATTAAGGAATATATAGAAATAGAACACAAAAAATAAAAATAAGCAATAACTTGTACACCAGAAATGACCTCAGTTAACCTTTCCATGAATGCCCTATTAAGTCACTTCTGTTGCATATATTACATTATTTTTATAACATGAGAGTTATATATATTTGAAATTAAATTGAAATATATATTTTTGAAAGCTATTTAGGATTTCATCATATAGATATAATGAAGTTTATTTTTTGTTCTCTATTCTTGATTATTTATATTATTTCCAATTTTAATGAAGTAAAATTATTTAAAAACAATTTTCATTTTAAATTATTATTAATTTAATAATAATGTTATTAATTATAACATTTAATAATTAATGTTATTAAATTAATAATTTAATGCTAATGTTAAATTAGCATTATTATTTAGCATTATCTACAAATAGATAATGCTATTATCTAAAGATAGATTATCTAAAGATAGATAATTTAGCATTATCTAAAAATTTAGATTTTTATACACAAATCTTAATTTGTTTCACTATTTAGGGGAAAAAAACCTCACAGATTATAGGTCAGATATATGTTTAAGCCTCTGCTATATATGAAGGAGTCCACCAAGATACCGTATGCTATTTTGAATTCCCACAAGAAGTGTATAAGAAAGCCTCTTGAGAGGACCATCAATTTTCTTTTCTTTTTTTTTTAATTGTTGGGAATTCACTGAGGGTACAATAAACCAGGTTACACTGATTGCATTTGTTAGGTAAATTCCCTCTTATAATTGTGTCTTTCCCTCAAAAGTTGTGTCACACACCAAGACCCCCACCCCCTTCCCTTCTTCCCTCTCTCTGCTCTTCCTTTCCTCCACCCCTTTTCCTCATTCCCTCTCTTTCTGCTCTCCCCTTACCCCACTCCCCACCATGTACTAGGTCATTAATTGTCCTCAATCAAAATTGAATTCATAGGATTCATGCTTCTCCATTCTTGTGATGCTTTACTAAGAATAATGTGTTCCACTTCCATCCAGGTTAATACAAAGGACGTAAAATCTCCATTTTTTAAAAATGGGTAAATAGTATTGCTTGGTATACATATACCACAGCTTGTTAATCCATTCCTGGGTTGGTGGGTATTTATTTATTTATTTATTTTTTAGAGACAGAGTCTCACTTTAATGCCCTCAGTAGAGTGCTGTGGTATGCTCACAGTAACCTCCAATTTCGGGGCTTAGGCGATTCTCTTGCCTCAGCCTCCAGAGTAGCTGGGACTACAGGTGCAGCCACACCATCTATTTTTTTTGTTGCAGTTTGGCCAGGTCCAGCACCCTACCCACTGAGCCACAGGCGCCGCCCTGGTTGGTGGGCATTTAGGCTGTTTCCACATTTTGGTGATTGTAAATTGAGCTGTAATAAACAGTCTAGTACAAGTGTCTTTATGGTAAAAAGATTTTTTTCCTTCTGTATAGATGCCCAACAATGGGATTGCAGGATCAAATGGGAGTTCTAGCTTGAGTTCTTTGAGGGTTCTCCATACTTCCTTTCAAAAAGGTTGTATTAGATTGCAGTCCGATCAGCAGTGTAAAAGTGTTCCTTTCTCTCCACATCCATGTCAACATCTGCAGTTCTGAGATTTTGCGATGTGGGTCATTCTTGCAGGGGTTAGATGATATCTCAGGGTGGTTTTGATTTGCATTTCTCTAATAACTAGGGATGATGTGCATTTTTTCATATGTTTGCTAGCCATTCACCTGTCTTCTTTAGAGAAGGTTCTATTCATCCATGTTTTTTCTTTTAAAACTTTGCCAGTTTTCTAGTGAGAAATGAGATCTCATTTTAATTGCCTTTAATTTGATTAATATTGGAGATGATGTTTGATCTGTATAATTTGCCCTCTTTATTAGCAGTTCATGCTGCTTGTCCATTGTTTATTAAAATATTTCTGTTATTTATAATCCTTATCTTGATTATTTATAATCCTTCTTCTATTGATTTTAATAGCTATTTACCTCAGATATACATATCACAAATGCTTCTTTTCTAATTTTTCATTTGCATTTTAATTTACTTTTTTATGATTGAGTATAATATACATACAACAAAATGCATCCTTTTAAAGTAAATGCTTCAATTAAATGTAGTGGTTATGTAACTGCTACCAGAATTAAAACTGTCATCAGGAGGGAGGAGCCAAGATGGTGGTCTGTAGCCAGCTTTCTGCAGATGCTCCCATCTAGAAGGAGAGTTAAAAGACAGAAATTTAGCGAGAAAGCCAATGGTTTGGAGCTGAGCCAAGAGACAAGGTCGAGGAATGCACATCAACCCTGCTGGAGCAACCTGCAACCCCAAGGATACAAATAAAAGGTACAGACCACATCACCAAGTGGACAGGAGTCCCCTCCCCGAAGAGAACAGCTCACAGTATACTCCATACCTCCATACAAACAAGTGACCAGAGTTCAGATGTCCTCCCACTCTACCCCATGGGAGAGACCCTCTAAAAACCGGACCTCCTCCCCCTGTGCCACAGCCCTCTCCTGCCAGGCATAAAGGTGTATAAAACTGTATATATTCTCTTCCTGCAAGTTGGAACTCCCGGCAGTACCCTCCACTCTCACCCTGAGGTCTGGAGGTCTGTCCCCCATGGAGTCCAGATTCTTGAACACTTTCTCAAGGGGTGTGGACAGGGCATGGGTTGCCGCTGGTCTGTGCTGTTCTCCTGGCTTGGGAGCGGTGAGAGAGTGAGCCAAAAAGTGGCTGGCCGAAGCGGACCAAAGCTTTGCTAAATTTCGGCCACACCTGGCCCTCAGGGGATGACAGCTGAGACAAAGGGCTGAAGTTCACAGACTAAGTCAGGACTATTAGCAGCCCAGTGTCTGTTCCACAGGGCAGAAATTCTGTGAACTTGCTCTGTTCTATCAGCTTTTTCATCTACTTTACATCAATCAGGGACAGGGCTGGAACTGACTGAATTGCCCCAGCCCCTATCAAGTACCCAGGTTGTCAGGCCTCACCTCCCCCGCTGCCAACACCGACATAACTGGTGGACTGACTGAGGAGCCACAGAGCCCCATGTGACCTAGGCAGGTGGCAAACCTCTATAGCATCTGCTCATTGGAGGGAACTGGC
>CAUYON010129853.1:0-13144 GCA_963573935.1 Arctocebus calabarensis | reverse complement strand
ATGTTATTTATAATATATAATTTTATGTGCATTTCATGGGTACGTGACTTATGCAATTGCACAGACCTCAGGCTCAGAAGGGCCCTGAACTTGATTTAATATTCCACTTTGACATCTTAAAATTCTTCTTTTTTTTTTTTTTTTTGAGACAGAGCCTCAAGCTGTCACCCTGGATAGAGTGATGTGGCATCACAGCTCACAGCAACCTCCAATTCCTGGGCTCAAGCTAGTCTCCTGCCTCTGCCTCCCAAGTAGCTGGGACTACAGGCACCCGCCATAATGCCCGGCCATTTTTTGGTTGCAGCCATCATTGTTGTTTGGTGGGCCCGGGCTGGATTTGAACCCACCAGCTCAGGTGTACATGGCTGGCGCCTTAGCCCACTGAGCCACAGGCACTGAGCCCAGAAATCATTTTTTAAAAAAAGATAGAAAATCAATTTTTTTAAACTTAAATTATCCAAAATGGTGAATATGAGAATGAGTGTCACCTTGTTCTTTTTTCTTAAGCATCCTATTTTCGTTCATCATTTTGATATGCCTCTAATCTAGCGGTTCTCAACCTGTGGGTCGTGACTCACAGGAACTGTATTAAAGGGCTGCGGCATTAGGAAGGTTGAGAACCACTGCTCTAATCACTATCACATAGGGTGGATCTAAAGTTTGTGTGCAATTTAAAATAGTCTAACATGGTAAATTGCACACAAATTTTAGGTCCACCCTATATATATAGAAAGATTACAGGACATATATATACTTGAACAATATGTGAAGTTTTTATTCTGAATTTTCCTTTTTTCCATAATTATGAATAATGAAGCCCTTAATATAAAGTTTGGAGCTGTGTCCAGAAAGAGATGTGATACTATTACACCAAAGCCATTTGGTTTGCTTCCCTTTCATTTTTGTTTATAGATGTTTGGAAGACCATGCCATTAGAAGAGTGTAATTTTAGAGTCACATCTGCTCTGTGTTGATGTTGACATAAATCATCCTTCATGATTTTCCACTTTGCTTTAACTCTGTACCTTCACTCACTACAGGTGATCTTGTAGTGTGCTAAGCAATTTACATTTTTAAATCCTATTTAACTTAATCCTTGCAAAAACCTTATATGGTAAACTCAAGGCCATCCCCTTTTCAAGATGAAGAAGCTGAGGCAACTAAAAATAAGTAACTGTCCAAACTCACACACCCTTGAAGTTGGCAGAGTTGGCAATTAAACCTAAGTACGTTGAATCCAGAGCCGTCCCTTTCAACCAAAATATGGTCACTTTGCAACATTCCGGTTTACAGTGATATATTCATGTAACAAGACTGATGGATTGCTCTCTTTGTTGTACCATGCTGGCTATTGAAGGGATGTACCAAAAATATAAATGTGGTCTCTGCTTTCCAGAATCTTTTTTTTTTTTTTTTTTTTTGAGACAGAACCTCAAGCTGTCACCCTGGAGATAGTGCCATGGCATCACAGCTCACAGCAACCTCCAATTCCTGGGCTCAAGCGAGTCTCTTGCCTCTGCCTCCCAAGTAGCTGGGACTACAGGCGCCCGCCAGAATGCCCGGCCATTTTTTGGTTGCAGCCATCATTGTTGTTTGGCGGGCCCAGACTGGATTTGAATCCACTAGCTCAGGCATACATGGCTGGCGCCTTAGCCCGTTAAACCACAGGCACAGAGCCACAAATTACTCAATTTTATTTCAGAAGAGGAAATAACATCACAAAGTAATTATGAGACTTGTTTAAGGCTACAAATGGTCTGAGGTCCCAAATCTGAACAAGGCACCACAGTCAAATAGATGTTTAGCCCCTTTAGTATCCGGAGAGAGAGAGGTTACAAGATCAGAGGGAGACTTGACCTCTCAAGTTTATAATCAGTGCAGAGGAAGAAACAAAGTCATTTTACACTGGGCCAAAATCTGATAACCGCAGGGATAGGCACTTCCCCCCCCTAATTGGTCAGCAATCCCCTTTCTCTTGGGAAATGGTTCCTTTTCTATATATTTCTGGTGGGACTATCAATTGGTCTGATACTGAGGTAGTTACATGCCACTAGGCCAGCCTATGATTAGCTGATGGATGGCATATGATCCAGCTGGGCCAGTCAGCATTGGGAGGCTTGGCACAGTGGTTCACGCCCATAGTTCCAGCTATTTGGCAGGCCAAGATGGGAGGATCACTTCTGCTCAGAAGTTTGAAGTTGCAGTAAGCTACGATTGTGTCACTGCGCTCTAGTTGGGGCAACAGAGTGAGACTCTGTCTGAAAATGAAAAAAAAAAAAAAAAAGAATCTCTCCTAGGATTTTTTTAGAGTGCAGCTTTGTTTCTTGGGTCACTATGCAGTAATTATCAGTTGGAGGTGGCCAGGGGCCACATTCCCCAAGGACAGCCAGCCAGGAAGAGGAAATGAAGCCAACACAGAGAAAACTGAAAGTTCAGAGAGAGAAAGAGTATGAAGGAGAGAAAGTACACGAACTTGTTTAAGACCCTGAATCTAGAAATACCAGAAACCAGATAATTTCTCCCGAGTAGCAGATCAGGAAATTGAGGCAAAAGGAAGTAGAAAAACTTGCTCAAGTCACATGGCTATAAAGTGGCAAAGCCCAGATTTGAAATGTGGGCAGTCTAACTCTGGGATGTGGTTCTTTAACCACTTTAACTGTGGCTTTAGGACAAATGATTGGGAGGCCTGTGTACTCTGTTTGAGAACAAAACCAACCCATTCCAGCCTGAGCAAGAATGAGACTCCATCACTACTAAAAATAGAAAAATCAGCCAGGCATGGTGGCACCTGCTTATAGTCCCAGCTGCTTGGGAGATTGAAGTAGGAGGATCACTTGAGCCCAGGAGTCTGAGGTTGCTGTGAGCTATGATGATACCACTGCACTTTGCCCAGGGTGACAGAGCAACATTTTATCTCACACACACATACACATACACACATACACACACAAATAAATAAATAAGCCCCATTGGTTGGGGATGATCTGGGCCAGTTAGGTCTTCCCTGTCTTGACTTCAATTTTGATCCAGATCCCTGAGATTACATGGGATAGAAAGAGACTGGGCGGAGGAGCCTGATGGTTGCCATTCTACCCCAGCCTGCCCTCAGACCACCAGCACACCTTACAGCTGTGTGTGCTATATTCAGGGGGAAGGACGAGGCTCCATGAGAAATACAAAGTGGGATGCCAAGGAGAACCAGTCCACAAAGGCTACTGTTGCAAGGGACAGACAGCAGGGACTTAAGTATCCAGGATCTAAGACAGAAAATACTGGCAGGCTGGGCGCCTGTAAAATAAATAAATACAGCTCATGCCTCTAATCCCAGCATGCCTCTAATCCCGACCTCTCGGAGGCCAAACTGTGGACTGCTTGGGCTCAGGTGTTCAAGACCTGAACCTGAGCAACAGCGAGACCAAGTCTCTAAAAATAGCTGGGCATTGTGGCGGGTGCCTGTAGTCCCAGCTACGCGGGAGGCTGAGGCAAGAGGCTCGTTTGAGCCTAGGAGTTTGAGATTGCTGTGAAGTATGACGCCATGGCATGGCATTCTACTGAAGGTGACAAAGTTTTTTTTTTCTGTCTCAAAAAAAAACAAGAAAAGAAAACACTGGCAGCCAAAAGAGGGAGTTGGAGGGTGGAAGGGCATTCATTCCCTGCCGAGGTGGGAGGGGAGGCAGCATGTGCATTGGGCAGAGGAGGGGAGGAAGGGCAACCCCAGCAGGAGGTACAATCTGGGCAAAGGTCCAGATGCAGCAGGAGAGAAGTCAGCAAGCAGGGGCCAGTGGGGCGGGTGCATGCCGAGGAGAACAGGGGAGATCTCCCAACAGCAGTCTGGGCACCGGAATTCAAACAACAAGGGGCCACAGAAGAGATTCCTGTGACCAGCACTATGCTTTACAAAAATAAAACTAATTCACAAGATGTAAGTGCTTCCAGAATGATGTCAAATACACCTGCTGAAGGGGATGAGTTTACAGACACAGGTCCAAGGGTCAAAGCTGGTATAAATTCCAATTAAAATCAGCATGGCCGGGGGGGTGGTGGCTCCCACCTGTAATCCTAGCACTCTGGGAAGTTGAGAAGGGAGGATCACTTGAGCTCAGGAGTTCCAGATGAGCCTGAGCAAGAGTGAGACCACATCTCTACTAAAACTAGAAAACAGGCCGGGCATCGTGGATCATGCTGTAATCCCAGAACTCTGGGAGACTAAAGGCGGGTGGATAGCCTGAGCTCACAAGTTTGAGACAAGTCTAAGCAAGAGTGAGACCCTGTCTCTAAAAAAATAGCCAAGCGTTATGGGGGCCATCTGTAGTCCCAGCTACTTGGGAGGCTAAGGCAAGAGAATCACTTGAGCCCAAGGGTTTGAGGTTGCCGTGAACTGTGACGCCATGGCATTCTACCCAAGGCAACAAAGTGAGACTCTATCTCAAAACAAAAACAAAAACAAAAACAAAAAAATGTATTTCAGATTGTATATGAAGTCAGCACATTGTACCCTATGATTGCACCAATGTACACAATTATGATTTAATAAAAATAAAAAAAAAATTAAAATAAATAAAATAAAAAAACTAGAAAACTTAGCTGGGCATTGTCAGATGCCTGTAGTCCTGGTTATTGGGGAGGCTGAGGCTGGGCAATCACTTGAACCCAGAAGTTTGAGGTTGCTGATGACACCATGGCATGCTAGTCTGGATGGCAGAGTGAGAGTCAGTCTCAAAAACAACAACAAAAATAAAATAATTTTAAAAAAAATCATCATGGATATATAAACTGGGCCTTACTCTGGTTGAACACACTGTCCCAGGACCCAAACGCTCTGTTACTGGGTCTGGGGCAGCTGCAGCCATTCTCAATCAGGCTGTGCATCAGTTTACCTATCTGTAAAGCAGTTTACCTATCTGTAAAGAGGCTAATAAAAAAATAATTGGGAAGGGGGGCGGCACCTGTGGCTCATCAAATAGGGCGCCGGCCCCATAGACTGAAGGTGGCAGGTTCAAACCCTGCCTCGGCCAAACTGCAAAACAGAAAAATAGCCGGGCGTTATGGTGGGCACCTGTAGTCCCAGCTCCTTGGGAGGCTGAGGCAAGAGAATCGTCTAAGCCCAGGAGTTGGAGGTTGCTGTAAGCCGTGTGATGCCATGGCACTCTACCCAGGGCGACAAAGCGAGACTCTTTCTCTACAAAAAAAAAAATCTTTGGGTGACATCCGTAGCTCAATGGGTAGGGCTCCAGTCATATACACCAAGGCTGGCAGGTTTGAACCTGGCCCTGGCCAGTGAAAAAAATAACAATGACAACTGCAATAAAAAAATACCCAGGTGTTGTGGCAGGTGCCTGTAGTTCCAGCTACTTGGGGGGCTGAGGCAAAAGAATTGCTTAAGCTCAAGAGTTTGAGGTTGCTGTGAGCTGTGACACCACAGCACTCTACCAAGTATGACAAAGTGAGACTCTGTCTCAAAAAAAAAAAAAAAAATTCAAATCTACAAAAGCATTTATCTCTTAGCACTGTTTAGAAAGACTACTCAATGGGCGGTGCCTGTGGCTCAGTGAGTAGGGCACTGGCCCCATATGCCGAAGGTGGCGGGTTCAAACCCAGCCTCAGCCGAACTGCAAAACAAAAACAACAACAACAACAAAAAAAAAACTATTACTAGAAATACTACTCAATATGTGACAATAATAGTAAACACTGGTAGCATTATACAAGGAAATGCAAAATAATTAGATGGCTTCAATTTTGAAAAAAACTCAGATTTGCCCACAATCTGATTCCAGATAGACCCAGATTATATTTTTCTCAGGTCTCAAATCCTGTATGCCTGATTGTAGTATTGCATTTTTCTTTCCTAAGACTGATAGTAAAAGTCTCAGGAAAGAAAGATTGCACTTACAGGAAGTCTGCTTGGCAGGCCCTTTTAGATGCTAAAGGCCAGTGGCAAAGAAGTACTTCGGCCTCTACTGACCTGATTCACCATCTGGTGCTGCTGGACAGTTCTCTTCTCCTTAAATTCTTCTGATTCAATTTTAATCTCATACATCGCCCCACAGCCTCCTAAAATAAACACAATTCAAAAGCATTTCAATTCTTATGTTATGGCAGACATGGTTCCCCATGTGCTTGAAGCACTGCACAATCCAAAGAAGGTCTGAAAATTATTATTCAGCCCAAAGGAAAGTTGCCGAGATTGTTAGGAAAAGATCACGACTTCCATCGTGACCACCTGTTCCTCCTGACAGGCTGCCTCAACCCAAAAGGGACTGTTCCTTTTGCAAGGAAGCTGTACTGCTCAGATTATCAGCTATCACAGGAAAGGTAAGACACAAAAGCATGGGAAGCCTAGGGGATATATTATAGAATGTTTCCTTTTACTAGCTAACAAATGCCACAGAAGGTGGGAAGGATTGAATTTCAGGGTTCTATTTTCCAAAGGACCAGCAATTGGTACTTTCTCTTTTTTTGTAGAGACAGAGTCTCACTTTATCGCCCTTGGTAGAGTGCCGTGGCATCACAGCTTACAGCAATCTCCAATTCCTGGGCTTAGGTGAATCTCTTGCCTCAGCCTCCTGAGTAGCTGGGACTACAGGTGCCCACCACAACGCCCGGCTATTTTTCTGTTTTGCAGTTCGGCCGAGGCCCGGTTTGGGGCCAGCGACCTACTTGATAAGCCACAGGCGCCGCCCAGCAATTGGTATTTTTAAAGAACAAAAGTACACTAAAATTTGGTATGAAAATTGTGTATGTGAAACTATCCAAAAGAAAGGAGCAAGGGAACATGAGAAATAGGGACATAGCAAATGCACTGGCCACAGGGCTGCTTGGGGCTTTCCAGGTCTACAGTGGAGCACCTAGGATTTCATCCTGGACTTCGAGAGGAGGAAGCTTTTTGGTGAAGCCCTCTGGGTGGACCCCCTATCCCTGCCCAAGCTTTGACTCTATGTGGCTGGAGAGCTGGTGTTGTTGTGATGACTGCTCTGGCATGACATCCCCTGCACTGTTAACACCAGGGCATTGTATAAGAAATGCAATTTGCTTAACAGGCTTAGTTTTGCTTCTCTTATAATGTGCTCTAGGGGCCCCAGTTTTGATTAAATCCAGCCTTGATTCCGTTTCTGCATTTTGTCTAGGGTTGGGAAGAGCCAGATTAAGGGGTCAAGTCTTATCCTGGCCCTGGGCAGGTGCAGGACTGGTGACATCAAGGCTCCAGCATTGTCCCAGATTCCCTACCGAGCCCTCTCTAGATGTACCATTCTAGATCTTTAGATTGATTAATTTTCTAGTTTCCAGAATAAAATCTACTTGCTAAACTTTCTCCCAAGTCCTTAAAATGCTATGTTCTCAACGAAGTCAGTGAGCCCTTGTGACACTGCAGAGTGGCAAAGACCATCTGCCGGTATGGAGAGATCCCGGCTGATGCTCATCTGGCTGTCCACAGCTCCACTGCTCCACGTGTGTGCCTGGATAAAGGCCCTATCTTCCCCTTCCTGTAAGTGCAGAAGCTGATTCCTCAGCCTGCTCCTAACACAGCTAGCTGAACTCCGAGATGCCCATGGCTGCCTGAGAAAGATGGGGCCTGGTAACTGGGCTTAGGACGGAGTCTGCCCTGGGTCCTGGCTCTGGTTCCAGTTCTACTGCCTCCTTCCCATGGCCTCTCTGGGCTCATCTCCTCCTGGGGAAAGTAAGGCAGTTGGACAAAACCCTCCTGGGGTCTGCTCCACCTCTGACATTCTAGGGTGTCAGAAGAATGTGAGGAAATTAGACGAAAGTCCATCTCACTGTCACATAAAAGACTTATGGTCCTGGGCTCCAGGGGTACCGAGAGTAACCTTGTCTTAGCTGGGTCAGGCTGGCAACCTTGAGTCCTCCTAGCTAGGCCTTGTCCCCATACAGTTTCCCTCTGAGGTTTGTGAATTCTCACCTCTACTCCATTTGGTGAAGGCACTCAAATTCCATCTGTGTAAAAGTAACATGTATTGAGAAGCTACTCATGGGTGGCAAAATCCCTCCTGTAGGCCCTTTGGCCTCTGCCCCTCCTCCACAGGGCAAAATCTTACCCAAGCTCTGTGGGAAAGATGGGAAAACCTTACCTGAAATGTCAGTGACTTTGATAGCTGTAGCTCGAGGAAACTTTTCTTTGAGAATTTGGGTCACTTTGAGCTCCCCCTCAGTCTGGGAGGCAAACTTCTGATTGACAGAGTGGAGAAGGGGCAGCTGCCACAGAACAGAGACAAGAGGGTCAGGGCAGAGCAAGATGGCACTGCCCCCAAGGTCTAATCAGAGGGTCTGTGTGGTGTCAGGTGTTCACATAAGTCCTCCAGAGTACAGAATAAATTTTTTTAAGGGGGGATGACTGTAAATAACTCACTTTGACTCTAGAGACAAGGCCCCAAATGTAATTCAATAGATGTTTAATTCCTCATGATAATGCTGTGAGAAAAACACTATTACAATGACAGTTTTATAGATAAGGAAACTGAGGCACAAAGTAACATGCCCAAGGTTGGATCCATTATTAGTAAATGCAGAGCCAAGAGAGAGGCCCTAGTAGTCTGCTGTGCCACTGGCCACCCACTGCCCTGAATGGTGGGGCCAGATAACAAACTTCTTAGTCCTGATTACCATGTCATGTCCTCCCCAGTGGGAAGTGACTTCACGACCCACAGCTCAATAAGCCAGTTAGCCTTTGTAGCACACACCAATTCTCACTGGGGAGAAGAGCCAAAATTCTATTAAATGACCTGAAGAATAAACATTTTTAGATTATTTGGCAAATGACCATTGGCAGTGGCCGCCCCCTCCTTGGGAACTAGAGGGAGTCAGTGCTTCTGGTGGAACATGTCAGCCCTTGGGTGTGAGGAGCAGAAAACCAGGTTGGTAGCCATTTGGCTGGGCCAAGCACATGCTGGAATGGGAGACCAGGAATTAAGTGTGGCAGGACTTGAATGCCAGACTAAAGATTAGGTATTGTGTTAAGATTGGTGATATGACCCCAGGTAATGTGACCTAGGCTCTTGGTAACCTGCAGGAAACAGTGCCTTACAGGGCTAGTCAGGAAAGATGCCTGAGTAAGAAGCATACAAAGAAAGAAGCACGAGGCACATGTCCCTGACTGGATGTAGATGGCAGGAGGGAGGACACTTGGGTGCTGGTGCTGAAAGCCCCACCCCTTCACCCCTCAGTCCTGTCCATCCTCAAGCCTTTCCTGATGGCCTGGAGCAGAGTCTTATGTTACAGAATCTCAGAGAACCCTCTTTAAAATGAGCTGGTCTTTAAGGCCAGGACCAAGACTGTCCTGTTCCAGCAACATCCCAGGGCTGACCCCAGAGGAGGCCCTCGGGGACACTTGTAGACAGTGGAGGAATGAATGAGCAGGTAGGAACTACTGGATTAGGCACATGTTGCTGGGCACCTGCAAGGTGTCTGAGAGGCAGTCCACATGCAGGTCAGGAGAAAGGTCCTGAGTTAGACTGTCTGTCTTGCTATCTGGAAGGACAGAAACTTGATGGTGTGACCTGGATAGGATTGCTGAGGGCCGGAGAGGGAACTGCTTCTGGGGACAGAACCTTGAGGGGCAAAGGCTGAGTGTAGGCAGATGGCAGGCAGAATGGCAATCACTAAGGGGTGAGGGTGGTTAGCATTCAGAACCCCTGGGAGAAGCCTTTCACGGAACAATCAACTGACAACATCCCAAATGACCACTGTCACCAGCGTGGAAGAACTCCTCTTCAGGTATGGGGGAGGCAGGTGCAAGTGGAAAGAGAAAGAAGTGGATGAGGTGAGGCAAAGGATGAACCAGAAAACAGGAGAGATCGGGAGAAAGTGAGAGGTGCACTCTGCTGGGCTCCTACTCCGGTGTGTGGGGATGATCAAGGTCAGAGACCCAGCCGATGTCCCCAAGGTCCAGCATCATCTACAGCGCCCTGAGCCACCTCTTGACTCCAGGCTGATTCCTGTCTCCGGCTTGGTAAATTAACATTTCTTGTTCCCATGACCGAGGTATTATGTCTACTCACGTGTCCACCCTTTCCCCGACCCCCAACCTCCTCCCAGCTCCGGAGCTCCCCCAGAGCGCTCCGGGCCAGACGCTTCTGCGAATGGGGCTGTCAGAGTGAATGAATGCACGAAGAGGGAAGGCCAGGAGAGGCCCTTGGGCCTGGCGCCTGGCCCCCTGGGAACCAGTCTTCCAGCCCTGATAGCGGCTGGCCCCGCGGTCCCTCCGCAGCTCCCGCCCCGGCGAGAACAGCCCCGGCCCCCGCCCGCGCTCACCCCGCGGATCCCGCGGAGCAGAGACGCCGCCGCCGCCCGGCTCCACGCTGCCATGCCCAGTGACGCGCCCCGCCGCCCGAGGTCGCCGGGTTGCCCGCAAGGCGCAGAGGCTGGAACCTGGAGCCGCAGCGGCTCGCGAGGCCGCCCCCTGCCGCCCGGAGGCCGCCTGGCCCCGCCCGGCTTTGGGCGGGCCCCGGGGACTCGCCAGCTCACAGCGCTCGGAGTCCGCTGGCCGCGGGACCTCACGCTCTGTCCTAGCACGCGACAGCTCCTCCGCCCTCCCGGGGGCCTGGTTCCACGATAGGGCCAACGTCTCCTTCCTCCTCAGCTTAGAAACACTCCAATATTCTCAGCGCTCAACTCTGACTGTCCCGCATCCGAATATCCCTCTTGCCCTTGATGGACTTCTCTATTCCCAACTCCCCATCCCGCAGCCTGGCTTCTCAACTCAGGAGCTTGGGTTTCCCTTCAGGTAAGGGGGCTCCGGAGGAGGATTTCACGGGGGACAGTCGTTTTCTGATCTGCGCTTTAGGAAGATTACTCTGGCGCCTGTGAGGAACTGTAGGGGCCTGAAATTTGATACAAAGATGTTCCAAGGCTACTGCAGTGGTCCCGGTGAGAATTGAGGGACGTGAACTAAGCCAGTGACGGGGTGGTGGGGGAGGGTGGGGGTGGAAAGAGTGGGTTCAAACACTTGGGAGGTGCATGGAATATAGTGAATGGATATGGGGTTCGGGGTGGGGAAGATATCTTGGGATGACCCCCAAGTTTTTGTGTCACAGAACATGGCCTGCCTAGCAGAGACCTGCAGGCTTGGAGTTAGGATAATGCAGAAGCTGAGGCTGTGAGGAATGGGTGGGCCAGCTATCCCACCCACCTCTGGAGTCCTGCCAGACATGTTGCAGCCAAAATTCAACCAAGCCCTCTCTCTAACTGTATTTGTTTGCAGCCTGTAGTCTCGCGGTAACCTTCAGAATTAACTAGCTTTTTGCCATGGCATTTGGGCCTTTACAGTCAATTCTTTCTTTTAGTCTTGCGTTAGGGTGGATTGGACCTTTAGGGTTCTTTAGTGATTGACTAAAAATATGCTTATTCCATTCTTAATTGAGTGACTCATATGTTCTGGCCTTCATAATTTCTTCTTTAAATTATTATTATTGTTTTTGGTTGCAGCCGTCATTGTTGTTTGGCGGGCCGGGGCTGGATTCGAACCCGCCAGCTCAGGTGTACGTGGCTGGTGCCTTAGCCCGTTGAGCCACAGGCGCCAAGCCTCTTCTTTAAATTATTAATAGCCTCTCCCACATTTTTTGTGATTCTTTCTTAAAAGTTACTTTGGTATCGATAAGGATAATTTTTTTTTTCTTTTTCTTCATTGGTGTCATGATACAATTACTACTGTCAAAAGTATTTTTTCCATTGTTTAGTAGTGGTAAACCACCAGATTGCTATTTAAACCACATCGTTCAGAGGAGGAAGACCTCTCTCCAGTTTGGGGAGTAGAAACATGATCCAGGCCTGGCCAGTCAGATAGGGGTTGGTTTAGGGTTGACAACATGATCTGAGCCAAACCAGTGAGAAGTTGGTCTGGAAACTTTGGGGAGCTAAATGATCTTTTTCAATTGTGTTGCTAAGCTGGTAGAAATCCGGAGCTGCCGACAACCATCTTTGCAACCATGTGGGTAGAGCTACACTTATGAAGCAGACACAAAGAAAGCAGAACTAAGAGGAGAAAAACGTTTGACTTTGCTTGTGCAACTGGAAACTAGCAGTGTTGGAAATCAACACTAAATCCAGTTTAGTTGGCTTTGCATATGTCGTGCTCAGATTGGTATTTGCAGAATTTCTCCTTTCTTTTATTGAAAATGGTACTTCTTACTCGCTCCATAATTTAAAAATTGTCCACATTATCATAGTAGTATCTCTGAACTACTCTGGGACCCATCCTCCTCCCCATACCATTTCCACAAGACTACCAGATCCATCTGAAATGAAAACATTTACTACTCAAAATTCTTCAGACTCCCCATCACATGTAAGTTCTTTCGTATGATTTAACCCTATCTACCTGTCCAAATGAAATCAACCCTTCAGTAATATTGAACTACTTGTCTGCACAAGCTATTGAGTTTGGTTATGCAACTGTCCATTTTTTAAGCCAATTAAAGCCTTGTCTTCTCCAGAGAGCCGTCTGACCATCCCACAGTAAGCTTAAGTGCTTGCAACTTATACCACCTTTATTACACTTAAGGCCATTTACAACTATCAATTTATGTATGTGTCTGTTCCCACTGGTCTATAAGCTCCATGAGTACAGCCTTGTCATCTGTGTCAACAGTCCAGCATTGGACAAAAAGCGCATGCTCTGGATTACTCAACAGAACTGACAGGTTTAGCAATTTGAGCTCCACAAGCAAGAATTTGAACCTTTTTGGAAAGGACATGCTAAACAATCTTGGACTTCCAAAATTTATTCAACATAAAAGTTCCTGTGTAATTTCTTACAACAAAAGTATAAGGTGTGGTTTACTTTGTCATAAGTGAAATGCCTTTATTCCCAGGAAATACATCAGTCCTTTCTGCACTTTTTGCTGTGAACTTGAGATTCTCTTATTCTATCAGTCCACGATCACTCCTACCTTTCATGTATACAATAGTTACATATATGCTGACTGCAGAAAACTTAGATAGGATTTCTTTGTATGCATCTTTTTTTTTTTTTTTTTTTACCTCATTGGGATGATTTTTTTTTTGTAGAGACAGAGTCTCACTTTATCGCCCTGGGTAGAGTGCCGTGGCGTCACACTGCTCACAGCAACCTCCAGCTCTTGGGCTTAAGCGATTCTCTTGCCTCAGCCTCCCGAGTAGCTGGGACTACAGG
>CAUYON010129852.1:0-26366 GCA_963573935.1 Arctocebus calabarensis | reverse complement strand
AATCCACAGAGAACTCAAATGTATTAGCAAGAAAAGAACAAGTGAGCCCATCTCAGGGTGGGCAAAGGACTTGAAGGGAAACTTCTCTAAGGAAGACAGGTGCATAGCCTACAGACACATGAAAAAATGCTCACCATGCTTAATCATCAGAGAAATGCAAATCAAAACTACTTTGAGATATCACCTAACTCCAGTGAGATTAGCCCACATAACAAAATCCGAAAACCAGACATGTTGGTGTGGATGTGGACAAAAGGGAACACTTCTACACTCATGGTGGGAATGCACACTAATACGTTCCTTTACGAAGGATGTTTGGAGATTACTTAGAGATCTAAAAATAGATCTGGCATGTGATCCTATAATTCCTTTATTAGGTATATACCCAGAAGACCAAAAAGCACATTATAACAAAGACATCTGTACCAGAATGTTTATTGTCACCCAATTCATAATTGCTAAGTTGTGGAAGAAGCCCAAGTGCCCATCAACCCATGAATGTATTAATAAATTGTGGCATATGTATACCATGGAATACTATGCAGCCTTAAAGAAAGATGGAGACTTTACCTCTTTCATGTTTACATGGACGGAGCTGGAACATATTCTTCTTAGCAAAGTATCTCAACAATGGGAGAAAAAGTATCCAATGTACTCAGCCCTACTATGAAGCTAATTTAAAGGTTTTGTATGAAGGCTATATCCCACCTTAGCTCAATAACATGAGGAAAGAAGCAAGTAAGGGGAGAGGATGGGGGAGGTTGGGGTGGAGGGAGGGTAATTGGTGGGGCCACATCTATGATGCATCTTAGAAGGGTATAGGCAAAACTTACCTTAATGCAGAATACAAACATCTTCATACAATAACAAAGAAAATGCCCTGAAGGCTATGTTAAACAGTTTGATGAAAATATTACAGACGGTATATGAAACCAGAACATTGTACCCCTTGATTGCACTAATGTATGCAGCTATGATTTAGTAATAATTAAAAAAAGGAGATGCTTAGAAATGATATTAGTAAAAGGTACATTTTTTTCAGCCCTCACAGGTTAACTTTTCATTTACTTGTGCTGTAGGTACATCATTAGAAAAAATTTTCAAATTACCTGGAAATCAGATAAAAATAGTTATTCAAAAATATTTCATATGTTATGATCAGACATTCTGAATAACCTTATTGATTATAATTACTTCTTTTTTATATTTTTATTTTATTTTTTACTTTTTGAGACAGAGTCTGACTCTGTCACCCTGGATAGAGTACAGTGCTGTTATAGCTCACAGCAACCTCGAACTCCTGGGCACGGGCAATCCTCTTGCCTCAGCCTCCCAAGTACCTGGACTATAGGTACCTGCCACATGTCTGGCTAATTTTTCATTTTGTTATTTCTCAGGCTGGTCTCAAACTCCTGAGCTTAAGCAATCCACCCACCTCAGCCTCCCAAAGGGCTAGGATTACAGGTGCAAGCCACCACTCCCAGCTTGTAATTGCTTCTTTCTTACTCTTTCTCTAAAGGTTTTTGCTACTAAAAAAATTCAGTCATTATTTAATCATGACAATTTCTAAAATGAAGGCAACTAGCAATGTGTAATGTGTCTAATCGTGTCATTCATCTGTTAACAAACTCTCCATTGATATTATTCTGTATAAATACAAGGTCATTTTTCTTGTGACACATAATTTTTCAGACCAATATGCCAGATTTGGTAAACAGTGTGAAGTAGCTGAAGTGGCTTTGGGTACTTCCCCATCCTTCTTCAGCATCCCCTTACCCTTCAGACTATGTGATTTCTTCATAACCACCCTATATGCCATTTGAAGCAAAATGTTTTCCTCCAAAATCTTCTCCAAAAAATGTCCATTAAAACGTTTAATCCGAGACTTTCTTCATAGAAGCTTTTGAATTTTAATTGATGACTCAGTGCTTATAAATATCAAGATCTAAGATATTTATAAATATCTAGATCTAAGATAAACCACTTCAAGAGGTTTAATTACATAAATCTTGAGTGTCTGCTAGTAAAACCCCAAACACATAAGAGAAAGATAACAGATAACTTTAAAAGAGAGTGCCTTTTGAGAATCCAAAGCATGGCCCAGGAACTTGCATGGCATTTGTTGTTGTCATCTGAAGAAACTAGCCACAAGGTTCACTAGAGCTTGAATGTCAGTTTTTCATCTAGGGCTCTACTATGATTGTTCAAGTGAGAAGTTGAGACTGAAAATAAGAGAAATGTGCTATCCATTTACAGAGTTAGAAGAGGTTTTGACAAGAGGTAGCCTACGGGAGAAAAAGAAAAGATTAGTTATTACAGTTACTACGGTGGGAAGAAAGGGAGATAACAAGGGAAACAAGAATGAGAGTTTAAAGCTAACTTGCTTTAACCAATGTTAATCCATAGCTTTTTAGTAAAGCTGTCACCATACTTAGAAGCAAAGCACACCTGGAGAGTGTGTCTAAAAATGGATTACGATAAAGTGAAATCCTAACTGTGGATATTCAGAGTGATTGGTTCAGAATAGAAGCAGTAATGTAGAGGTCTTTATTAGCAGAGTTGGATTACTAAAGTGATGAAATGGGAAATGGTAATACGTAGAATTATAGAAATTAGTACCTGGAACATCTCTCTGGTTGATTTTATATTAACTACCTAGAAAAGGTGAGTCTTTTCTGGCACACATCAGTTTCAGAAACTGGTGCTACACATAGAAATGACTTCCGTCTGAAGATTCCCCTCAGATCTGCTGTCAATATTAGAACAAGCAGATAAGCCTCCAGGAATTCACTTGCTGTCTAAATTATTCCTTGCTGCTGTTGGAATCTCACTAACATCCAAATTTTTAATTCAGTGCTTATAAATATCTGTATGTAAGCAAAAGGTTATTTTTACATGCAGAGATTCCTTTTACCCAATTGTTTCAAATATTGAGGTGATTTAGACTCATGCTACTCTTACACCGATAAGCTTTGTGTGTATATAAATCAATGACTGATGAATGCACATGCATTTTCTAAGAAGCATTACATCTTCAAGTTCCTTATTGTAACTTGAAGCAAAGATGGTGATAATATTTGATAAAGTGCAGTAGAACTTCTGTAAGTTGGCCACCCAAGAGACTGCAACTAACTGGTAAACATATGGAGGCGATCAACATGAGGAAGTAGGCCTACTATAATGATTTGTACATGTGGTGCATGTGTGGTCTATGAAAATTAGGTCAGTTTCAGGAGATAGTGTAGGGAGTGATCAACACAGAGTTTCTACTATACATAAGTAGCAACTTTTAGCAGGATTATTGCTGTAAACATTTTATATTTGTGGTGCTAGCTTATTTGTCCATCATTCTTTAGGAAATCTATAAATAACATTAGATATACCATAGACCCTTAAGCTGAGAATGGAATGCAGTGAGAGAGAGAGAAGTATGTTTCTTTTAGTTTTAGTTTGTTTAAAGCATCTCATCTTTAGCACTTGGATATGTTAGCCATAGGTAGGTGAAATCAGAGGGGGCCAAAGAAGAAGCAGTGTTCGTCTAACAAGGGAACGGGCTTAAATTGACTTCAGTGAGTATGCTGGTAGTATCTCACTGTCAAAGTACCAGAAGTCTGGGTAGAGCATCTTTCAATCAGAGTAACCAAATAACTACTGTCCCTTTATCTTGTAGGAAGAATTGTCTTGTAGACATATTCAGATAAGGTCTACTACAGTATATGAGGAAATCACTTGGTGAAGAAGAGAAGAAATCAATATAAAGCAGTGGGCATGATTAAGGTTTATGTCCTCTGAAAAGCTCTCATAATTCTAATAGAAACCATGGGAACATTTAAAGCAAGAGTTCTGAGTAAATGAATGTAGACAAATGTAATCTATCACTTATCTGTTTATGAAAAGCTGTTAAACATTCTATACCAGTCAAACTGGCTTGTGAGTCTCCGGACAATTGTTCCCAAATTATGTGAATATGATACGTCAGGATTCCCAAAGAATCTAGGTACATTTAATTGTTAATTATTTCTCATAAAGGCCAGACTCTTTTAGGACCCCTCAACTTTCACTAGATTACTCCTTTTTGCCTAAAATTGCCCTCTCCCTTCTCTTTAGCACAAACCTATATCACCTCTATGAAATCTTTAGAAAACTAAGCTTAAAAAGTTTTTTCTTCTGCAATGGCTACATTGATCTTTCCTTTCTGTGTAGGATCACAAAACTTTGCTCACATTTTTTAGAACACTTAATCCAGATTTGTTTTAATTATCTGTTTGCATGTGTGTCTCTTCCAGGGTAGGATCATGTCTTAATTTTTATGTCCACAGAGCTCAGAAGGGCGCTTGAAATATAGTATTTAAAAACGTGTACTGAAAAAATATAAGAACAAATTAATTCAACTTTAGCCCTTATCTTGCATGAATGTTTGAGGAATTCCCTCTTACTCCCTGTGTTGCATGCTCCAGAAATAAGAAGGCAGTAAAATGTAAAGTCACAATAGGCAGCCTGGATTTTGATTAAGAAATAGTCACTGTAAGCCATGTTACTTTGTGGAAATTATAATCTGCTTAGTCTCAGAAGTTTGATCTTTTAAGACTTCCTCAGAATGTAAAAACCTTTTGAATATGTAAACTATTTGACATGGGTCACCAAATATAGACTTACGCATAATTAGCTTATATCAATATACTAATAAACACACATTTTGAATATCTTTTGGGTAAACATAAAGGATAAATTATATGACAATATTATGAACAATAACTCTAGGTTGTAATTATAGGAAAAGATGGCATCAAATAGGAGAAATATTAGTAGCTTTTTGTTGTTAGCAATCAAGTTTAAGTGATTTCATTAGGAAACTGACCAAAATAGAGTGAAAAACTATTTTTTAAAAGGAGGAATACTACTACATGTATACCAAATATCTCTGCCTTTCTCTCTCTGAAATTAAAATAAAACCAAACATATATATGGGAAGTACTAGCTGTCTCAAAAATGTCTAGTACTTTCTGAATTTAAAATAAAATAAAATAAAATGATTTCTGAAATTAAAATAAAACCAAACTATATGTGGGAATTACTAGTTGTCTCAGAAATGTCTATTACTTTCCATTCCTTTCATTAGATGGAAAATGTGGCGACATCTATGAGCAGACAAGGAACTGCAAAGTTTCCAGTATTCTCACTGTGTTTTTAGTTTGTCAATTTGAGACAGTCTTAGCTTTAATACCAGTTGAAGCAAAGATCATTAGCAAATATTAATTCATGTTAGGGAAATAAGTCTGGAAGATTTTCTTGTATCTACAAAATTTCATGATCACACTCTTGATCAACAATGTAGTTAAGGAAGTCTGGCTCTCCAAATTATGGAATTCAGTTACAAATAATCTTAAACCTTTTTCCTTGTAGTTATATAAACACACTTCTTTATTTTTTCACTGTCTATTTTATTTACAACAGTAAAAAATAAAAATTCCAGACACTTCAGTAGATAACTCTTTGATAATGTCAAAACTTAGATATTCATCAATATTGGGATCCTGGGCATGGTGAAAAACTAATGGGAATAAAGGTACACGATATACAATTGACTCTATGCAAATAACTTTTAAAGAAGTGAGCAAACTTCTAGAGAAAGTCTGTGAATAACACTTGCTTAGTTACCCTTGATATTTGTGTCTTTGTCTTGTTTACCAATTCCTAAGCAATTTATTCTCAACCTGGAGTTTAAACTGTGATACCTCTAAATAGATGCTGCAATTTTCTCATTACTCTCAGTTTTGTTCTTAGGACTTTCTAAAATCTGCTTTCAGCAAAATTTAAAGTCCCCATGAAATTAAGAATGGCTTATTTTATCCAACTTGCTTAGTACCCACCTAAATCTGAGAACAATGAACTATATATTTTTTGTAAAACAGAATTATCTTACATAAATATTCTATAATATCATGATATTCAGAAATAAATGGAAAGACAGAAAAGTGAAAAAAAATCTTCCAAGAACTTCTTTTTCTATGTTCACTTTAAGTAAAAATTTTTATTTTTATTTTTATTATGATAGCAAATTAGGGAAGTACTCCCAAAAGATAAAATATAAATAATTTACATCTTCATTATACACAAATTATCTTTTTAATATCATAATGTATTTCATTCTTATATTTTATGTATATAAATATTAAATTGTGATATTCTAATGTAAATATATTTTAATACAAATATTTGTTAACATAATTATTACTGTACTTACTTCTACATTTACATACATATTACATAACCATGATTTTTAATTAACATGTGGATTAATACTACTCATTGAAACTATAAGAATATTTTTAAACAAGTATAACCTAAATTTAACATGTTTTATAAATTCATTAAAGTGATGAATGTTTTATAATAAATTTAGAATAGTAGTATCACTATTAATTTTTACAGTTTATAATAATCACATTAATAACATTTATTGAGCTTACTCAGCTAAATAATATGCATAAATATTTCACTGAAAACTCCCATAACGCTAAGATGGAAACTAGAGTTTCCATCCATATTATGGAAGGAAAAATGAGGCTAAAATATACACACCTAAGTTAAAAATCATCCTTAAGTTATAAAGAGAATGGAGGATAGAATAGGAATTTGACACTCACGGATGCATGTCCTTTGACTTATTCCATTGAAGGCTGAACAAAGGTGAAATAGTCATATGCAGAGAAGGCGATGAGCAAAAAAAAAAAAAAACAGAAACAAACACAATATGCTGATCCATTTTCCTTTTGCTTTTATCAAATGGAGTTGTATGTTTTGCTCACTCTTTTAGCTTTGTGATTCAAGAGAACACATTTAATTTTCTTTACTACAAGAAGTATATGTTTTGGTCCTACCTGATCTCAAAAACTTGGGGACCTAACTTTCCAAAAGAACTTGCTTTAGAGCCCAATTTGTGTTCCCTGCTCTGGTCCATCCTGTGAGCAGCCTTCTTGTAAGTTCCAGATTAAGAAGCTGACAGCAACTTTTCTGAAAAAAGGAGAAAATTAGATGGTGAAATGTAAAGTCAGCATCTGAATGCACACCTGAGCACGGGAGGCTAAACTGAGCAGAAAAGCAATAATTTTAGAGCATTGAAGAAATATTCATTTAATTAGAAGATATTTCAAATGTTCAGGGCTCAGAAGTAATTCTTCTGACAGTATTTATTTCATGACACAAAAGTAAATGTGTCAAAAACCTCTATGTTAAATATACTGTATCAAAAAATGTATTATGAACAATAAATTGTGCATGGACTTTTTGTGTATATGTCCTTAATGTGTGCCCTATGACAACTCTTCTTCCCAAGTGGCCCAGAGAGGCCAAAACGCTGGACACTCTGATTTAGAGCTTCCATGTGCATCTTGCTTTGAAGATGAAATGAAAAAAAAAAAATTCTAAATTGATTTTAGCAAAAGACCGGAAAGAAGTAGGTGAGCCCTGAGAGAGAAAAGTCTTGTGCATTCCTCTTGAAGCCATTCTAAGCAGCAAGAAGACAAGTTTCCAGCATTAAGCAAACATCACATAGCTGGGGACTCTCATCACTACTTAGGTAAGAAATAGGTGACTGGAACACAGATTTCCTTCTTTGGCAATTTTGTACAAAAAACTCTGGTTTCAATCTGCCAATTTGTATGGGCAACATGTTATGAGGAAAATACAATACTTTTAACCACATTTTGTGTGCCAGAAGGTAAAAAGCCTGAATCTTCTACCTTATGCTTTGCCTCTTAGGTAAATTTGGATACATAATTTTCCTAGCTACATAATTTGGACATTTTATTACAGGCCAGGTAATGAGAAATGTCCTTAATATCAATAAGTGATTTGCTCCAACGGCACCAGTGCCCTCATTATATCTCTATGCCTGGTGTCCAAGCATATTGCAAATGACTGAATTAGTAACTTTTATTCATGTTCAACACAGTTTATGGTGCTTTACACATGGAAACATTAGACTGTATTTTCTTTTCAGATTAAACACCAACAACTTATCAAAAACAGCCGCAGCATCTCTAAAAAGAATGAACTATGGGACGCATAAACACAGCCATGCCCATTACCCTGGTTTTTAGTAATACCAGCTCTATCCACCATGAAAGATAAGGTTTTCCTGTATTCTTCAAAAGAGAAAAGGAAAATTCTATTTTGTAATGGTTTTTATATTCAAAGAAAATATTGTCACCTCACACACTGCCCCTCAAATATGAGATTTCTGTCTCAGGATTATCAATCCCATTAGCCTACTTCTCAGTGAAAGCATGCAATACCATTATTACAGGCAGTTGGGCATCCGTGCTTTAAAGAAAGTTCTGTATTATAACAAAAGGAACATAAATTGGAATTGATTTCATTAGAGGAATTTAAAACTCACAAAATAATGATACTGTTTTTTTCTCTAGGGACACTATTACATTACCACTTTGCTTCACTAAATTAAAAATGCTATCAAGTTGGTAGTAAATTCTGAAGTGCATTACTGAGAAAACTCCAAAGGCCATATAGGGGCCTTAAGTTTATATATATCATCAGAAACAAATTAGACACCAAGTTTCAAAAATCAGTTTTCATTACAGGAAACTTTGAAAGCACATAAACATTTCATCTTTTTTTTTAATACTCTAATGACTCAGCAGATAACTCCATGATGTTTAGCTGCAGAAAGAGGTAAATTTAATGATGCTGAGTATTTCAGAGTTTAAGAATATTTAGACTGTGTACTACTCTACGATAATTGAAATTTATTCCAAATGAGTTTTTCTCTGCCTATTTTCTAAGTGAGTGCTTAAAATGGCTTGGTAAATAATCCCAGTGGAATGCTTTTAAGAACTGGCCAAATAACCAGTCATGTTTTACAGTCTGGGAAGCTCAGTATAAATGATCTATAAGCAGAAAGATTATAAATATGTGTGGGGAGGAAGTAAAAATATTAAAGTGAAATTAATGACTAAGTTATATTAAGAAGAAGAATTTAGTTCTCCTTGTATTTTTCTAACTGACACCAGTCAATTGAAATGCCACAAACATTACAGAGTGCCAAAACAGGAACTAGACCAAGCCAAAACATTAGAAGGGACTGAACCAGATATAAGCTCTCACAAGTCAAACACTCCAACGAATTGAGGACACATAGGGTAGTGAATGTACAATTAGAAAACAAAATGGTAAGGCCCATTTGAGTGAAAGAGAAAAACATGAAATAACATGTATGGATAATGCCTTATCAGAAAATAATGGGCTTTAATGCTAAACCTAAGCCACCCTTTTCCATTTGATGCCAAGTAATGAAAAATAAATTTACTACTCTTGTGCCTATAAAACCTATGGTTAAATTTTAATCTTTTTGCAGACATTTTCTTTGCAGGATTTTGGTGTCTTTCTTGAATTTACATTTTATAAGAAATATATTCTAGGAGATAAATTCTGTCATAATTTTATATGATATATGTCTCAATTTCATCAAGCTTAAATATTACATTTACATCAGTAAATTGAATTTCAGTGACCATGGAACTCTTTGCTTCTGTATACTAGCAGTTAAGTTCTTTGGCTCCTTCTACTCTTTTCTAGATCTCATTGGTATGTTTAAACACCTAATAAAATACTTCTTGTTTTGTTTTATTTACTCTGTTTTTCCAACATATAGTCATACTGTCACAGATCGTTCCTTTAAGTCTCTATAATGATTGGATAGAACAAATGAATACTTTCCTTAAAAAGCATGTAAATAATAACATAGGAAGTAAATATGTGGCTATTTTATTTCTCGAAAAGTCAAGTTTAAATTAATTTTGGTCTCATTATTCTGTTAGTGTGCTGTCTTACTTTGCAGAGATCCTCTACGAACATCAAACATGTAGGACCATATTTTGGAGCCTGCCTATGCTTCAGATTCCATTTTGAGAGTGAAGATCCAGAGAAAAGTTTTGTGTTCTCTTTAACTTAAACTCTTCCTCTTTGTCCTCATTTCTGAACTGTTCATCATCCTTTCAAGAATGATAGTAATTATTTCTTTGATTTTCAGTTGGTTTAAAAAAAAGAAAACTAAAAAATGATAGTAGGTATGGCCCAAGATAACAAATCCCCTCAGGAAAAATCTTAACACGATCTTAAGAAATTTAACAGCCAAGCTTTTTAAAGCATAGTAAGTGTGATGATTATGTTTTTTAAAAATAATTATCGTCCTTTTGTTTTTATAATTATAATTCTTTTGTTTTTCTTAAATAAATCCTGCCTGGTACATGGGGAAAAAAAAAGAAAGAAATGTTTTCATGCCTAATAGAACCCAGCAAAAGATTGACTTCAGAGAACAACAGTATGATGTAACTTCATCCCAAGACCATTTTATAAGGCCTACATAATAAATAAAATAATTTGCCTGTTCTTTGAGCTATTCCAAATCATGTGCATATCTGCTTCTGATCTCTTGTTCAGTTTGGAAATGGAGACCATATTTGTACCTTCTTTGATGATTTCCTCCTGTCTTCTTATCTCATTAGCATAATTCAAAAATGATACTTCACTTAACCATATGACTAAGTGAAAGACATATTTCTATTATTGATAGATAAATCTCTCTATGGAGATAAAATAGAAAACATAGTATTTCTTTCCCTAGTAAGAGCAAAAAGTTTTAGATATAGTTCTAGCTAAAACAGATGATTTACCATTTATATTGCCAAAGACCTTAATTTCTCAGTCCAAAAATTCACATTTTTTTCCAATGCCAATGAGCAATTCCTTCATGTTTTAGTTTAAAATGATATTTTCTGCAACTCTTTGATAGAAACCTGGTTTAGGACACAGGATGTGATACTTGATATAGCAGTCAGGATCTCTCTGTTCAGGTAGGGACTGGTTCAGTGTAATAATTTTGGGAAGAAGGAAAAACAGAAAAGCAGTATGTTACATTTTAAATATGACTCTTTCAGCATGTTCTCAAGTACACGTCAGATATTGACAATGGTACTCTAGCTATGTACTCATATAATAGCTATGTAAATACTTCATTTGTTAGAAATTGATTCAAGGTAGAAATCAATTAGGTTTTCCTAAGAAGCCAACAAAATTTGCTGGAAAATTAAACAAGAAACTGTGATTTGGGATTAAATATCATATGGTCAAGTTAAAGCTCTGTGATCTATATGATTATGTCATATTAAACATGGCTGATATTAAAAAAAGGAGGAGGTTGTCCTTTCCTGTAGGACTCCCATAAACATTCCTGAATGTAAATTACTGAAAAATTTTAAGGAGATTTATTGGCTAGATTTACATGTCATAAGTGGTGGCTTAATATAGTACAGAGGTTTTTCATCTTCTGATACTTGGTGCCATGTGAATATGAGTGCTACTTTGTCATTAACAATATAATAAAGACAAATTCATTCCCACCTATTTAAAGATTATTAGGAAAAAACTAATATTTTCCCGATAGTGGGATTAGAGCAGTGTTTTTCAACATTTTTTATCTCAGGGCACACTTGAAGCTATAGTTAAACCTCCACAGAACACTTAAATTATGTTGATCAAAAAAAGAGTTAAAAAAAAGAATATGCTTATAGTGCTTTGAACCTCTTTTGAAAATAATTTAATTAATGATCTTTAAAAATTGTTGCAGCACACTTAAAGTCCTCTCACGGCACACTGGTTGAAAATCATTGCAAGACACGGGTACGAGTGGAAGTAGGGGCTTGCAGAGTAGGTGCAGGTGTTAAAGTAAACAACCCTTTAGCAGAAGCTCACTAGAGAAGCTGTTACTGGGCAAGAACTGGTTTCAACAGGCTTATCAGCAATCTCTACCACATGAACGTCAGCTAATTATGATACCAGTTACATCATGATTTAAAACATTTTTTCGCCTTTGAAATCACCCTGACAGTTTCAAAACAACTATATATAAAATAAAAACACCAGCAACAAATAAAAAAAAGAAACAAATAAATAAAGTATGAAAATGGAAAGGATCCCAATTCTAGAAATTACTACCTAAATACTTAGTAAAAGCCAACGTCTTAGTGTTGAATATTCTTCTTTTCATCAGTAAACCTTTAAAAAGCAGAGTCACATCCTCCTAGTGCCACTGCTCTTTTTGAGATTTCTCACTCTCTTCTCTTGAGAATGCTCCATACAGTGACATTAATAAAAGGTTGGTATAAATTTTCCTTGAATTAATAAATGTCTGCAAAAAATAATTTAACTAGATATGGAAAGGAAAGATATTCTTCCCCTTGATCTTGATGCAACAATTTTTCAAAGAGGTAATTTTGTAATTAACTTTTTAACCAAACAGACATTTTTAAATGGACCCACATTAACCTACTTATTACTACAACTCACCAGGCCAAGTGAGAGGAGATTGGCAAAATAAAACCAGGGTTGCTAAATGCTCAAGATTTTAATCATAAACGCAAAGATAGAGTTGCCGAAAGAGACGATAAAATTCATATACATTTTTAAAATGACAGAAAACAAAACTAATAGAATAACAAATGGAATTATGAGGATTTTAAAATCAAAGAAGATGCTACTCAGCTCCACCCAGCAGAGAGGACTGCCTGCTATTATTCATGGGAGGGCAACTTTGCAGTGTTGTAATGGAGATAACATTTAAAAAGAGAGTGATGTAATACCCAATAATGCAAATGGAACTATGGGTCCATGATGGGAAGCATCATATATTACTCTAAAGGATTGTTCTCTAATGGGAACTAGGATATTCGTTTATTTTCAGGGTACTAAAAGGTTTGAAGTCAAAGTTTTAATGGAAACTTTCAGGATTCCTCACAAGAGGAGACCAAAAGGAGTCAGACTCCAACTTGTATGGTGTAGTTTTGTATTTTTTTCTTTTTCCTTCAGTGCTTTATCCGTTTTGTATTTTGAAGATACATTACCTATTTAAAAAAAGTTCTATCACGGGTCTCCAAGTGGTTTTTCCTAGTTCTTGGTGTTCACCACAGAAAATCATTTCAGAATATACCATGTAAGCCAAGCAAGTGAAAGCTTTTATTGAAGGTGAAAGGACACTCTCATGTGGGTGGGCTGGAAAAGAGCAGTTGCTCTGGAGAAGAGGTGATCTTACATCTTCCAGAGGCTTACTAATTGAAGAGAGCACTATTCAGGATAAAAGGGTTGGTTTTTACTAAAAATTTATATAGTAATTCCTAAAATTGGGTTCTCTCCCATCTTTACACTTTAAATGGTTGTCTGGCAGGGCAATTTCAAGGCAGAGGAATTTTAAAACCATAATGTAAATGATATTGTAATTATCCAAAGGTCATCTAAGGTGGCAGAGACAACTGATAATCTTGTGAAGACCAGTACTTGCCTGTGCTTGGCAGCCTTTCTAGGTAACTTCTGCTTGAGAACTGCTTACTTTAACATCAGTAACCATCATTCAAGCACCTTCATCTGGTCTCAGACATGTCTCCTCTCCTACTCTAACATTTTCATGAATGATATTAAGTTATTGGTATGCACCAATCTGGTTTGTACTATAGAAAGTTCCTCTTTCGGGATTATTTTTTTCTCCAACATCATCATCTAATATTGGCATTTCAAACCACACTACTTTTTCCTTTATAAGGGTTGTAAATACTCTGTCCATTATTTTATTTTCTACCTTTAGAGTCACTTCATATAAAATAAAATATTTCATGCATATACAAAATGACTAGGATTAGTGTTTTTATGTTCTCCATTTTTTTCTGTAAATATTTGAAATGCTAATATTTCTTCCCCTAACAATCCAAATTACCATAAAGATCATGAGTAAGAAATATATATTTTTTATATACATATGGTTTTATAATTATGGCATAAGTGTAGAAATATATAACACAATATTCTGGAATTATGTGATATCATGCCACTCTTGCAATAGTTATCTTTTTTTCTGCTTTAGTTCATGGTTAGAGGTGGTAAAATCTAACAGTATGGCGGTGCCCAGGGATGAATGATGAATGTGAAGATGGGATAACTCATTAGAAAATATCAAATGAGATGGTCCCCTCCACAACACCTTCTAGTGGTGCCACAGTGGAAAAAACATGCTGTTGTCTCCAAGAAGATATAGTGAGTGCGAGAGTTTGGGGTATGGGAAAATATTATTGATTTTGCATCCTACAACTTTACTGAATTTGTTAAAGAGGTTTTGGTGATATCTTTAGTGTTTTCTACCTTTATGGATCATACCTTCTACAAATAAGGAAATGTCACTCTTTTAATTCTGAGGTAGATGATTTTTATTTCTTTTTCTTTTCTGATAATTAGAACTTCTATTATTATGTTGAATCGAAGTGGTGAGAGTGGACATCTTTGCCTTGTTCCAGATATCAGAGAAAAATTTTTACTCCTTTGATTAAGATGTTAACAACACATTTATTCTGCTTGCCTAGAGATCTATAGTTCAGGCTGGATCATTAAAAAAGGTCATTATGTAGCACAGAGCCTCTAACTACATTCTAATTTTACAACGCAAAGCTATATAGACCAAAAGTTGTTACTGTTAACTGCTTATTAATTTTTTATTTAAAATGTATCATAAGATGTTGAAAAGAAATAAATAGGGTTAATCTTCAATGCAAATAATGTATTTTGCATGTTTGATTAATAATACATTTTTATCTTATTTTTAAATTAAAATTACATAAAAATAGACTTCAATATTTTAGAAGAAGGTAAGGTTATGTCCTTTATTTTCACTAGAGAGAATTGATACTACATTTGATTTAATTGCTACCACGCTTGCCAAAAGGCATATATACCTAGATACACCCTTATTTTTTTATTATACCTTTTACTGTTTGATTGCAAAAATGTCTTTTTGTTCTAAAATTTTATAATTATAACCACTCTTCCATTTTATCTTCTTTTTTGCCCTAATACAAAGCTGTATTTTTTCCTTAACTTGGTAAATAAGACTAATATCAGCCAATATTATATTATATTAGCCTTAAAAGCAAAGTAACCATTTAATAATAGTAAGTACTAATAAAAGAGTATGACACAAAGATGACTTGTATGGTACATTGGCTTCATCTTTAGCTGGTATTTTAATCAGCATCATATAAAATTAGTAAAAGAAATAATTAAAAAGTAATCAATCCTAACTATGTGCTGCCAGTGAAGTTATATGACCAAAAAGAGATATTATTAAAATGTTATAAATAGAAAGTTGAGAAACACTTGGAACCATCTATCTCCAGACATACTAACTGAAACAAATGCACATCTTATGTATGAATCCAATTTTAATAAGATATTTTCTTACCTTTAGCCAAACATACTAACAAATTAAATTATTAAAAAATACATGCTTTTAAAATGATTTGGGGGTCAGAACAAATGGATGTGCTCTGCTCGTGCAAAACAAAATTGAAGAGATGCTTGATGAATGTCTTTGAAACTTTCATGTAACAGAAAATTCATTCTTTGTTCATACAGACTCCAAAATATTACCTTATACTTTCTTTACTTCCGTTTGAACAACCATAGCTTCCAAAAACATGACCACAGTGTGAATTTTTGCATAATTCGTCATTCTTAAAATCCTCAACTCTGACATCCTTTCTTCTTGTATTTGCATTTCATTCAGTTCCTACTCTTGTGAGGCTTTGAGTACATTGACCACAATTCTCTTCAAAACTATTATTGTGGTCCTGTTTACATTTCCTTTCCAATGCAATCTGTTTAATACTAACCAAGGATACCATTGCCATTCCTTTCCACTTAGTTTCTTTTTTTTTTTTTCTTGCTGTATACAACCAACAAAACACTGACTCATTTATCATAGAATCCATTCATGCTATGGATTTAATATTTCATGCTAGCATCTGATTGCTGCTGTAAAAGAGTTTGCAACTGTATAGAATGATTCATTATCAATCATTTAAAAATGTCTAGCAATTCTTTACAGCTCAACTAATTGTTTCATATCCTAAACTTGAGAGAGAGAGAGAAATGATTATTAGCACAAACTCTATAGCTAGACTTCTTGGTGTTCAATCTGCTCTGCCATGGTGATTCAGGGATTCCCCCATTCAGGGCTGGACAAGGGCTCCCATTTTCTATGCCTGGATAAACTCAGAAATCATCACATCCTAGGCACAAATAGGCCCTTTCCAGGCCACATTCTTTGGGCTCAAGCAAGGTCACAAACAAAGCAGCCTGACGGGTATCTCATCTCGGCAGGTTCCCCCTGGTGTAGAAAGCACGCATACTAATTCCTTGCCTGGTACAAGGACTGCATGGACCACATTCCTTTGTTAATTTTAGGATTATTTTCTGCCTGCAGACTCCTGGTCAGTTGTTACATGTTCTGGACATATAGTCCCAAAAATGCCTTGCCTGAGGCATAGGAAAAGCAGTATACAAACCCCTAGACAGACGGCCCACACAGGCTTCCCATTTGGGTCCCCTAGGCCCCCATTGCTAGAAGTTCTGTTCCTTCTTTCCTTTATCTATTTCTTTATCTATCAGTAAATCTTGTGCTTTTGCTTAGTCACATGGCCTGTGGTTTCATTTTTCACACCTTGAGATTAAGGACCAGATACAAAGAAATTCTGGCTACCATGATATAATTTTAAGAAAATTGCTACCTTTATATGGCTTAGTTTCCTCATTTAGAAAATGAAAAACCAATAATATCTAAGTAAAGGAATAAAAGTAAAAATAAAGTGTTTAGAAATGTTTGGCATATAATTAGTTCTTTCTAAGAGTTAGCACTTATTTTTTTGAGCATTATCCAGATATGTAAATTGAAAATTAATTTAGAATAAGCTGTACAGTTCAGAGTTGGTATGCTATAATTGGTATTGGTACAATTCTATATGGTATGATATTAATGCTTCATATTCTTTCTAACATACAGTATCATGTTCTAAACTTCCAGCTCATGTTCTAAAAGTTCTGCTTCAACTTTGGTCATCTCATTCATTTTCTTTCTTTCTTTTTTTTTTTTTTCCCAAGACAGACTCTACAGCTAGACTTCTTGGTGTTCAATCTGCTCTGCCATGGTGATATAGGGATTCCCCCATTCAGGGCTCTGTCACCTGGACAGAGTGCCATGGATTCATAGCTCACAAGAACTCCAAACTCTTAGGCTCAAGGGATCCTCTTGCCTCAGATACCCAAGTAGCTGGGACTATAGGTGCCCACCACAACATCCAGCTAGTTTTGGTCGGGGTTCTGCTCCCAGAGCAGCATCCCTTAAGATCTGTGGAAACTGGCAGAGATCAAGTGAAGAATTATGGAGTTAGAAGCAAAGGGAAAGAAAGGCAAGAGACACACAGTAGAATTACAAGTGGGAGCTCAGGGGTCTGTTGCGGGTCATGGGGAATCTGGCAATGGCCCAGAATGTTTGCTTCATTCTGACTTTATTGAAGTCTATTTGCCCAGAGGGTAAGATGAAGGAGGGAATAAAGACATCAGCAGTTTTTCAGATTGATCATATCAGCTTGGATTGTTATTACTATTAACTTTAAGGGTAGCCTTCAGAAATCTGAAATCTGAGCCTTATATTGGGACAGCTTTCTGCTGGAGATCACACACACAGATTTCTAGGGAGGTGTTAAGTTCCAATAGTTCTCTGTGGAGTAAAACTGCCACCAGCGTTAATTTCCTCTGAAGGACCAGTGGGAGGGAAGCATTTTCCTATCATCACCACTACAGAAGGATTTTCCTCTGCAATAAGGGATGTAAGCTCTTCTGCCCATATCTCAGAGCTCGAGCTACTCCCTTGGTCTCTGCCCTAGGCAAATGCAAGTCTCCACAATGGGTATCTGCTTTGCCAGTTTATTGGGCAGGAAATGCCCTAGAAGGTGTATCTTTTCTAGGACTTGCATTATCTCTTCTATGGCCATTACTCTCCTCAAAGTGCTCACAGACTCAACAGGGTATTTGTAAGCTGCATTCCCAACAGGCTAGAATTTCAAAAAAGGCAAGAAGCTTGCTAGAAATGGCTAGCTTAAATGTAAACTAGCTGACTTTTCTTTGTTCCAACTCACTCAGCTTACTTTTAGTTTTCCTTTTTCTGGGGGTGCTTTCCTTTGCCAAGAATGTGGTCTTCAGTCCCCACTCTCCTAGCAGTTTTTCTATTTTTAGTAGAGATGGGATCTCACTCTTGCTCAAGCTGATCTCAGACTCTTGAACTCAGGCAATCTACTTGTCGCAGCCTCCCAGAGTGCTAGGATTATAAATGAGCTACCACACTTAGCACCATCTTGTTCATTTTAAATGAATTTCTCTTTCTAAATACTTAGGTATGTGTATAATTTTATTGAAAATTAACTCTATGAATTTCATATACTTTTCCTATTTTAAAAATCCTATCTGTACTTATTCCTACCATTACCACTTTCTATCTAGTTTCCATAGTAAGGAGGATTATTTCTCTTGTTGAAAAAATTATTTCTTTGTCTATATTTCCCCCCACCTTTTCCTGCTAGGTATTAACTCTACAGTTACAAGATGGTGCTAGTACTGAAGGGGAGGAGAAGTTAATTCTACCCATTATCTCCAAGGGTTAAGCCTCATGGTTTTAACTGCATCACAATGATGTGTTAGACTCACCTAGGCCTAAACCAATGTAGTGATCTAACTCAGACAAATAATGTCCTAGAGAAAATAGCTTCTCTAAATGCTCAAAACCAATCTCTATATCTTTCTGAAATATACAGTTGCACACTCATGGACATATTTTATCCTCTTGAGGGAAAACTGTCTTATCATAAACGTGATGTTGTAGAAGCCAGAGGAACAAAATCAAAGGACAGTGAGACCTTGATGATGCAGATGAAATACTGAATCAAACCAACCTGAAAAGTGTACCTCTCTCTGAACTGTTTAGTTATACACATCAACACATTCTATTTATATTTAATCTATTTCAAATTAAATTTTCATCACACAAAGTATCCTAATTTACAATAGAGTTATGCATGGGATTGTTTCTCTAAAAAAAGCTACAAAATATGTGAGATTGCTTTCATTGGCTAAAATTTTCCTAAGTGGTTTAATTCATGATTCTGTGCTGAATTTAAGTAGATAAAAAATTTCAATGATTTAATATTAAGAGATGTTTTTATTTTTTTCTTTTTTTTTGAGACAAGGTCTTGATGCAGTGTTCCCCCATTCAAGGCTGGACAAGGGACACCAATTTTCCTGGGTCTGGACAATTTCATGAAGGGAAGGCCCTGAACTTTTGCCCTAAGCACCAGGGACTCCATTCATTCATCAATATGATCATTAACACGAAGCCCTGGCCAAATGTAATTCTCAAGACCTTATACCCCTAGACAGAAGGACCCATCCATAGACTTCCTACTTGAGTCTTTCTTGTCTGCCAGAAGCTCTGGTGTGTTTTATTCCTTCTATATTCCTTTCTGTCTAATAAATCCTATCTTACCACTGACCTGTCCATGACTTCATTCTTCTAATTCCTGAGACCAAGGACCTACTGCAGAAAGAAATTCCAGTAACAGTCTCACTCTATATGCCCTGCAGCCTCCTCAAACTCCACTTCTTAAAATTCTCAAGTGATCCTCCCATTGAAGACAGAAAAATGGACTGGAAGATGGAGTTTGAGAAGCTAAGTTGAAGCAGTACAGCTGACCTAGTCTGTTTAGTCTTCCCCCCAATCTTTCCATATTTAAGGTTTCTCCCTGATTGTGAGGATGTCTCAGGAGACTTGAGGAAGAAATCACACAGAGATGATAGATATCATGATTTTGGTACAGTAAATGTTAATTTGATAATATGATATTTTCTTGAACAATTCTATTAGATATTTTGTTAAAGTGAAAACTTCCTTTCTGTTGTTTAAACACTTTACATTGTTAGAATGAAGACTACTTTGATGTTACTTCCTATGAGATAAAGTTAAACTTTTTTAGATTTGTTTCCTTGTATTTCATTATAAAATTTCCTAGAATTATAACTAAGACAGAACAGTCCTTGAGAGACTATTCTCGCTATTCTCCAGAATTACTGGCTTTCTGATAATAAAGCTCATTGGACCCAGTCTCCATCTTTGTTTTTGGCTGACAGTAATAGGAAGCTGGATCCTCTTCATCTGGTAACATCACCTTAGCCTCCTTTGCAAAAGGGATTATAGCATGAACAACTGCATCGAGTTTATCTCAGTATTTATGCCATCTCATATCTGATCTTTTTTAAGAGGCCACAATTTTAGAGGTCTGATGAGTAATTTATCAGTAATCTAAAGGATATAGGTAATACCATGTCGTAGGCACAAGTCAAAGAGGATGAGGCCTAGTTATGCTGATGCAGCTCTTCACATATTTTCTGGTAACATCAGGGGGATAGTTTAACATATGTGGTAACTAAATCCTAAATGTGGATATGTTACATACACACAAAGGAGCAGATTTTACTCATAAAACATCTCCATTTCACTTTCAAATTATTGTATAGTCTAATGTCACTTTCAAATTATTGTATAGTCTAATGTTTTCTGGGGTGTGTGTCCATAAATCAAAGATTACTGGTTTACTTTAAGTAGATTCATATCCTGCTGAATAGGTAAAAACCTCCTATTCCCCAGGAAATCTGCCATTAATGTATTTAAAATAAGCTTTCATAAAACATCCTCGTTTTTTTGTGCCATGAGGCATCCTCTCAACCCCTAGGAGAAAGGATTGATTGTAAGCTTGCTAATAACTGTAAAGAAAAAATATAAATTTCAACATCCCCAAACACTCATTATGGAATAAAGTGTGACATAAGCCTGTAAACTGAGTCCCCCACGCACTGCCATCTCTCCCCATTGACGTAAGGGATTCTCTTAAAAATGGAGGCTTGGGTTCGGCGCTAAGGCGCCAGCCCCATACACCTGAGTTGGCCGGTTTGAATCTAGCCTGGGCTTGCCAAACAACGATTGACAGCTGCAACCAAAAAATAACCGTGTGCTGTTCCAGGTGCCTGTAGTCCCAGTACTTGGGAGGTGGAGGCAGGAGAATTGCTTGAGCTCAAAACTTGGAGGCTGCTGTGAGCTATGATGCCATGGCACTCCACCCAGGGCGACAGCTTGAGGCTCTGTCCCCCCACCCCCCCAAAAAAATTAGGGGCTTGGATAAGGATTAATCAGGGTACTCTTGGTTAATAGGGTTTGGGAAAGAGAAAGGAAATATGACTGGCATAGTGGTCTTATTATACCTATAACCCTCATACTGGTAAATGCCATCAGGGAGAATAGATGATAAATATTTTCATTCAGACCTTTAAGGGTATCTCACTCTCAGCAAATCCTTCCTGAAAGAATAGGCAGGGCCTAAACGTATTTCATGGAGAGTCTTTATAGATAAGATTTCGAACATCCCACCAACACACACAAAGACAACCTTGTAGCATTATTCCCTTTGCCTGCAGGTGTCTCAAAATATGACAAAGAAATGCATTTGGGGAAAAATGCTTTTTATTTCCTTAAGCCCTAAATATAAAAAGAAACAAAACCCCCTCAATATATAAAGACCCTTATAAAAACAGTGCCTATCAATTGTAACCTTAGGGTTGTCTAAATAAACTTTTAAATGTCCATCACTATTTTATATCCAGAGATGCAAACCAGAGCAGAGATAAAATCTCTCTTCTACCCATTCTGAGATGATCTCAACATTAACTATTTCTTCTACAGGTTTTGAATATTCATCTTATGTAGATTTACTGAACACCCAATGGAATTGGTATTCATAAGAATACCATCAATTGTCTCACTGCTTACCTCTTTCACCCCTCCCTCTATTTTTCTGTATGCTCTTTTTCCTTTAAATGTGAAATTCTCAAACACTTTTGCAAAAGCCTAAGTCCACAACAGATACTGTGTGGGCTGTGATTTTCCCAGACAAGTCCTCAAATCTTCACTTAGTAAAGCTCAATTGAATATGACTCTCATTTTCAGTCACACATTATTTAAGTTAATATAACCATTTTGCCACCCCCATACATAGAAATATAATAGTTTTGTTTAAATAAAAATAAATTTTCAAAGAATTTTCTAAACTTTACATCAAGAAGACCAATATGGATCTACTAAAACCAAGTGAGAAGAATATCAAATATTTGGTCTAAGATTATATTTACAAGACACTACTAATTGAGATTTAATTTTATTGAAATAAGTTAGTAATTTTATATGTCAAATATCTGATAATTTAAAGATATGGAGGATTGTTTTTCTCCTGAATTGATGTTTTGATCATTTAGAATAACAAAGATTAATCTTTAGATTCATATGTAACTGACAATTTGCTTATGAAAGGAACCAAAATATTTCACCTCAGAAATATACACTTTATTCGTTTATTTATCTATTTATTTATTTAGAGATAGCATCTCAATCTGTTGACTCAGGCTAGAGGGCCATAGCATTAGCCTACCTCAAAGCAACCTGAAACTACTGGGTTCAAGCAATCCTCCTGCCTTAGCCTCCCAAGTAGCTGGCGTCATAGGCACCCACCACAACACCTGGCTGACTTTTCTATTTTTTGTAAAGAAAGGGTCTCACACTCCTGAGCTTCAAGGGCCTCCCAGAGTTCTAGGAATACAGGTGTGAGCAACCACATCCCACTTATGCAATTCTTTGTCATATTTTATAATAGCCATACAGAAGGGCTAGAAATAAGAATAGCTAAATGCTGTCTTTTATAGAGGGGACGTTTATCTGCAGAAGAAATTAAATGAAGTAAACCAAAATGCAAATAGGCTTTCACTGAACATCCCCTCCCCCAATATCCATGTTTAACAAAGATTAGAACATGACACCTGTAAAGGTGTGACAGAAAAATTTACCACTGGTTCTTATTATTTCTGAGGGATGCTACATGGGAGGTTTCTTCTGCATAGCAGAACTGCCTCTATTAGCCAGGTTTTCCTGTTCTCTCTCCTCCATAACGTGTTTTGTCATTATAACCTGTTTTGACATGCTTCTGAAACCCAGTTCTTCCCATAACTTGAAGATGGTATAAAAGCATCAACCATTTTGTCTGCCTTTAAGATTTTTTTAAATTTTGTATAATTCGCATGCACACATGTGCATATAATTAAACTCCTATGCCTTTTTTCTCTGTTTATCTGTGTGCTATCAGTTTCTTTTATAGAATAACATTATTAAACTCCAGGAAAATATTTTAACTTCCCTATACTTGTTTCATTGTTTGCCTATTTTATTTCCCCTCTGTCAAAATAATATAAAATGTTTTTTAAGAATTCAAGAAAATGGCTCAGTGCCTGTGGCTCAACGGGCTAAGGCGCCAGCCACATACACCTGAGCTGGCGGGTTTGAATCCACCCCAGGCCCGCCAAACAACAATGACAGCTGCAACCAAAAATAGCTGGGCATTGTGGCGGACGCCTGTAGTCCCAGTTACTTGGGAGGCAGAGGCAAGAGACTCACTTGAGCCGAGGAACTGGAGGTTGCTGTGAACTGTGATGCCACAGCACTCTATCCAGGGTGACAGCTTGAAGCTGTCTCAAAAAAAAAAGAATTCAAGAAAATATGGCCAGGTGTGATGGCTCACACCTGTAATCCCAGCACTCTGGGAGGCCAACATGGGAAGATCACTTAAGCTCAGGAGTTCGAGATAAGCCTCAGCAAGAGTGAGACCCTGTCTCTACTAGTAGAAAAATTAGCTGAGCATCATGGAGGGTGCCTGTGGCATCAGCTACTTGGGAGGCTGAGGGAGCAGGATCTCTTGAGCCCAAAAGTCAGAGGTTGCTAGGAGCTAAGCTGACATCATGGGACTCTAGCCTGGGCAATAGAGTAAGACTCTGTTTCAAAAAAAAAATCAAGAAAATAGGTTGTATATCCTAAGTGCAGTTATCATGTAATATCTCTGATACTGAATGTTCAGTACTTGCCCCATGGCCAAACAAAGAACGAGGAAAAGTGGTTTGAAGAGAAGAAAAGAGAAACTTATTAATTTGCCGGCAAATGAGGAGGTTGTGAAACTCTTATTTTAAAGTACCAATGTCCTAACTATAAGCAGAAATATAGAGATTTTAAAGGCGGTAAGGGGGTATGAGATTTCAGCTTCAGGCTATTGCTATTATATTTTTATATTTAATGGTTCAGATCTGATCAATCCCAACCCTGGTAAAGATAATCTTGTGACCCCTGCCAGGAAAATTCTATCATGTCATCTCCCGTGATACAAAACAAAAACAAAAATCCTTCCCTGTTCCTCTAATTACTGGCCTCAGGCAGGAATGCAGGTTTTAGTTCTCAGAAAGGGAAAGGAGGTATTAAAGAGACAGCTTGTAAAATATATTTTCTTTTTTTTTATGGCTTTACCTATGCTACAGCTCTGCACTTGTTTAGTCCTCCAAGATACTACTACTAAACACAGTATCTGAGTTCTGTGAATTGACAGAAATGGAAAGAAAATATAGCCAATAAATGTCAGCAATCCCAGTTGATTTCAACATCCCTTGCTTTTACTTTTTGACTTATGATTGAATCCAAATTCTAAAATTGTAGCCTGCCCCATGACCAAATTTCAATGACCCTTGTATGTTTTGTTGTTATTGTTATTGTTGTTTTTATGGAGAAAGAGTCTCACTTTGTCATTCTTGCTAGAGTGCTACGACATAGCTCATAGCAACCTTAAACTCCTGGGCTCAAATGATCCTCTTGCTTCCCAAGTAACTGGGACTATAGGCACCTGCCACAATACCCGGTTAGCTTTTTAGAGATGGGGTCTTGTTCTTGCTCACGCTGGTCTCAAACTCTTGACTTCAAGCAATCCATCCACATCGGCCTCCTTATATGTTTTTTTAATCCTCTCTCTTAACTATTTGGCCTAACTAACAACTTGGGTTGTTTCTCAGAAATGGTGAGTTTTCTGTAAGATAAAGGAATTGAGATTCTTAAAACTTTTGGGCAGCTCTTTTCTCTTCCTTCCTCCACGTGTCTCCTGTCTCTCTCTCTCTCTCTCCCTCCCTCCCTTCTCTCTCTCCTCTCCTTCTCCTCTCTCCCCCTGTTTCTCTCACTCTCTCTCCTCCTCCTTAATGCTGCTCTGCAGCTTCCCTGCTAATAAAGACCTTTCGTACAAAAAAAAAAAAAAAAAAAAAAACCTTTGGGCAAACTTCCTGGCCCTAAGACTCACCATCCTCACAACCTGCCCCAAATGCATTGTTGTGGGTCAGGGTACCTGTTCCTTGAATACAGTTGACCTGGCTTCATTACTCAGCTGAACTAGAAAGTTCAACTGAGACACACTGGGACTCAAAAGCAAAAGTGAGTGGAAACTTGAAACTATAACTGGAGCAGCACAGACTATGTAAACAGAAAGCAATCTATACAAGCTTCAGCGTAACAAAGAGAAATTTCATTTAAGAACAAAGGGAAAGTTTAGAGCACTTGTAAAGAAGGTTGGAAGTGGGTCCCTCTCATGAATGAGAAGAGGTAAGAGAGATTGAGATGCAAAGGCCTGCAGGCTTGTCAATACCCTCTTTATCTCTGTTTGAAATTGGTTGCAACTCCTTTATTGGCCTTTGTGCATCTCCAGGCATTATTGCCTTTTTCTATTAATTATTGATTATCTTTTTCAATAGGTCATCGGTTACCTAGGTTACCTCATACCCACATCCCTTCCCAGCCCTCAACCCCAATTTTTAGCAAGAGTTGCTAAATGGTAAAAGGTTCCTATGGTCCCTCCCAACTTCTTTGTTCAGCAGACCAGGATTCCCTCCCATCCTTATTAAAGTCCCCTTCTTAGTATCCCTATGATTATTTGACTTTTGTTATCTAACTAATATACAAAAACTTGGTTTTCATAAAAATAAGCAGGGAAGTTAAGTATGAAAGTTAACAATATTTTTTAAAACAGTAACTTGAAAGAAATTAGAAATATCTTTACACACAAATATGATATTTTAACATTCTGGAATGACCTTTCCCACCACCTTCATCATTAATTCTCCCTAAATCTTTGAAGTTTCTTCATCTGGACCCATCTGGAGGAACAATTGTCCTTTCTTCCCTACCACATAAGACATGATGTATGACCACATCTGAATGGAACAGAATCTTTAAGAAATAATGTCCTATCTCTTATACTCATTTATATTTAAAGGAGACATATTTATGAGTTAATCTTCCTCTCCATCTATTCATCTGCCCTGGTAATTCTCTGTTGCCTCTGAAAAGAATTCCTCTTTTCTTCCACTCATACCACATTTTTTTTTTTTTTTATTGAATCATAGCTGTGTACATTAGTTCAATCATGGGGTACAGTGTGCAGGCTTCACATGCAATCTGAGATATTTTTATCAATCTGATTGACATAACATTCATGAGATTTTCTCGTTTACTATATAAAAAC